>CM054953.1:7447913-7538323 GCA_029168755.2 Tillandsia fasciculata
AATCTCGCTGTCCTCCCACCGGCGGTCCTGTCACTGGTGCGGCTGGTCCGGGCAGAGAAGCCTGGGCGACCTCCATTGGTGTAGTCGACTGTTGCGCCCACTGCCGCACCTGTTCCATAAGGGTTGCTAACTGCCCGGCCATCTCTTGTAGTTGTTGTCGGAGGAGCTGATACTCCGCCGCTGTTGGCACCGTACTTTCTGCCCCTGCGTCCTCCGTTGATAACCCATTTCGGGCCATTATTTGCTGTATACAAAGAAACCAAGTCATCCCTAGACCTAACTGGTCTAGCACCACGACCTACAGACGCACCGAAATTAATTCCCTTTTTCCCTGTACACTCACGATCTACTGCACCTACACCTTGGTTATCTCAAGTTCAATTTGCTTGTGGCATCATGCACTGTGGATGTTGGTTACTGACTACGGTGGTTAAAGTTGTTTTTGCTCTGATACCATTTAATCTGTCACGCCCCGCGGGGTTTTTAGGTAAAGATAAGCGGAAATGTGCGTGTATAAATTTTTTTTCTTAATAAATAAGCATCAGCCTCGTCCCCGGTGCGTGTCAGACCGCCACATACACAAATTCATCCTGCCCACGGACAGAGTCTCCTTTGTATATGCACGGCGTCTCATTTACAACATCAACATACAATCTTTAACCACACAGTCACAGTCAACAGGTACGAGAGGGTAAAGACATTTAATCACATTAAGAGGAACCTATAAGTTTGCAAACGGTGTCCACTCGACACCCATTCCTTTAAAAACGTCTACACATTCACAGTAAGGCGGCTACATCGTTTCGGAAAGGATAAATCCACAGGTTATCAAAGCAGTGCCCACACGACACTTGGTTTTGGAAAACATTTTCGAAACCCTTTTTGTTCAGTGTAAAACATGCCGCATATAAGTCGTTAAAATCACTATACATATCACATCACACAAACGGTCTCTCAATCCACATCCACAACATTCCACAACAAACAATCGAGAACTTAAACTTAGATAAAAGGAGATGAGATAACCCAAGCAAGAATAATGGAATAGACCTCATCCAGCTAATGTTCTTTAATCGCTGCCTCACCGTCGTCCCGACTACTACACCTAGTCAAACCTGTCACGGAGTGGGTAAAGTCAGTGACAAACAAAGTAGATGTCTAAATATCAATAAGGAAAGAAAAACCAACCGAATATACCGAATACACCGAAACCTTTCGTTAAAACCCTGCACATAATTAAACTAGGCACCAACCCCAGATTTATTAATTAAGTTGGGCACCAACCCCAGAGTACCTGTCGAAGAGACTAAAGTCTATCCTCGTGCGTAGTCACCTTTTTGATGCTTTTACCCCTTCGCGGTGCTGGTGTGCTATTTTCAGCTAGCGCGAGGAGGTCCTCACGGCTCCCACCCCTTTGTGAGGAACACGGGTCAAAAAGACCACTCTTCCGGAAAAGTACACCCATGCGGAGGCCAATCCGCCTGTGTACGTGCAGCATCCGAAACCGGATTTGCCGAGATCGGCGTGTAGTGAGCACCGCGACCGCAGCCGCTTCAGTTGTTAGATAAAAATATTTATGCGAAAGGTTAAACTATCCATCTACTTTGTTAGGCAAATTGAGAGCAATTTAATGATGATAGATGTACTTACTGCACTTGTTGCACTTATAGCAACCGTACCCACCTTGTTGAAGAGAATCGGAACACCTGAATCCTTCGCGCACTCTCGCTGCGCACCTGGACCTAAAGAAAGTCCGCAAGGATAACTATGATCAGAAACACACGCTAACATCTTAAATCGGAAAGACCCCAATTTAATCTTTTTGACGGAAAAGCCCGGCACCGTCCGGTTTGCCGAAACCAGAACCCCGCGCCGCCGTCGCCGTCCGCCGGAGCCCCGCGCGGTTTGGAACCGCGCGGCGTGTCTCCGCGGGCGGCCCCACGCGGCGCGGCGCCTCGCGCGGGTGCTGCCCGTGCGGCGCCCGCGCGGCGCCCGCGCGGGTGCGGCCCCGCACGGCGCCCGCGCGCCGGGTTGCCCGCGCGGCGCCCGCGCGGGTGCCCCGCCCCGCACCTGCGCGGTTGCAGGTCCGCCCGGGTGCCGCCCGCGCGGGCAGCCGTGCGGCGCCCGCGCGGTTGCGGGTCCGCGCGGGGGTGCGGTGCCGCCCGTGCTGTGCCCGCACGATTGCGGGTCCGCGCGGGTGCCGCCCGCGCGGCGCACGCGGCGGTTGCGGGCCCGCGCGGGTGCCGCCCGCGCGGCGCGGGTGTCGCCCGCGGGTGGCCGCACGGCGCCGCCGCGGGTACGACCCGCGCGGAGTCCGCGCGGTCCCATCGCCGCTCGGGCGGCGATCGGCCGTCCGCGATTCTCCTCCGCGCGATGCCCTAGCGGCACCGCGCGCCTCCGCCGTCCGTTCCATGCCCTAGCATGACGACGATGACGGCGACGGTGACGGATACGACGGGGAAACCCAAGAACTCAATCAAAAGGGACGACGGAAAAATCCCAAATAATTTATAACAATTATTTTACTAACCGAAGATCGACGGGGAGGTTGTCCGGTCGCGTTCTTGCCTTCGGTTCGATGTCCGGAAGATCGGGCTCCTTCTCTTTCCCCTTTCCCTTTCTTCCGGCTAGGGTTCCGTCTTTTTCCTTTTTCTCTTTCTTTCTCCTCACTGGTTAGGGTTTTATCTTTCTCTTTTCTTTTCTTTCCGATAATCGGGATCCCTTATATAGCTCGTACTATATCTTTAATTAATTTCCTCTTTAATTCGTACGTAAGAAAATTCTATTTTCCGTCATCGGATAATTAGTTAATTAATTAATTAATTATCCCCTACGAGATAACCCACCTTATCTCCAACGGGTGCAAGATATTTTGCACGGATTCCGATGCATGACTAATCACCGCGTCACTAAGGGTTCCGTTCCGGGAGATCCCGTCATCGGATTTCGGATCCGATCGCACCTGTAGTGATCCGGCCCTTAGGGGTATTTTTGAACTCACATGTAATTACTTAAGCCTTAAGTGAAATAAAATTATTAAATTTTATAAAGTCGGCCGGTGGGTGGTGCGGGTATTTTTCCGCGATAGAGCGCGGAAAATGATGACCGACGGTGCGAACGGATCCGAAATCCGATGTCGGGATCTCCCGGAACGGAACCCTTAGTGACGCGGTGATTAGTCATGCATCGGAATCCGTGCAAAATATCTTGCACCCGTTTGAGATAAGGTGGGTTATCTCGTAGGGGATAATTAATTAATTAATTAACTAATTATCCGATGACGGAAAATAGAATTTTCTTACGTACGAATTAAAGAGGAAATTAATTAAAGATATAGTACGAGCTATATAAGGAATCTCGATTATCGGAAAGAAAAGAAAAGAGAAAGATAAAACCCTAACCGGTGAGGAGAGAAAGAAAGAGAAAAAGGAAAAGACGGAACCCTAGCCGGAAGAAAGGGAAAAGGGAAAGAGAAGGAGCCCGATCTCCCCGGACATCGAACCGAAGGCAAGAACGCAACCGGACAACCTCCCCGTCGATCTTCGGTTAGTAAAATAATTGTTATAAATTATTTGGGGTTTTTCCGTCGTCCTTTTTGATTGAGTTCTTGGGTTTCCCCGTCGTATCCGTCACCATCGCCGTCATCGTTGTCATGCTAGGGCACGGAACGGACGGCGGAGGCGCGCGGTGCCGCTAGGGCATCGCGCGGAGGAGAATCGCGGACGGCCATCGCCGCCGCAAGCGGCGATGGGACCACGCGGACTCCGCGCGGGTCGTACCCGCGCGGACCCGCAACCGCGCGGGCACCGCGCGGGCGCCGCGCGGCTGCCGCGCGGGCGGCACCCGCGCGGACCCGCAACCGCGCGGGCACCGCGCGGGCGCCGCGCGGGCTGCCGCACGGGCGGCACCCGCGCGGACCCGCAACCGCGCGGGCACCGCACGGCGGCACCCGCGCGGACGCCGCGCGGGCAACCCCGCGTGCGGCACCGTGCGGGGCCGCAACCGCGCGGGCGCCGCGCGGGCACCCCGCGTGCGGGCGCCGTGCGGGCCGCACCCGCGCGGGCGCCGTGCGGGGCCGCACCCGCGCGGGCGCCGCGCGGGCAACCGCGCGGCCGCCGTGCGGGCCGCACCCGCGCGGGCGCCGCGCGGGCGCCACGCGGCCGCCGCACGGGCCGCACCCGCGCGGGCGCCGCGCGGCCAGCGCGGGCAGCACCCGGCGGGCACCGCGCGAGGGCCGCGCCGCGTGGGCGCCGCCCGCGGAGCCACACCGCGCGGTCTCGAGCCGCGCGGGGCTCCGACGGGCAGCGACGGCGGCGCGGGGTTCCGGTTTCGGCAAACCGGACGGTGCCGGGCTCTCTCCGTCAAAGAATTGAAATTGGGGTCTTACCGATTTAAGAGGTTAGTGTGTGTTTCTGATCATAGTTATCCTTGCGGACTTTCTTTAGGTCCAGGTGCGCAGCGTGAGTGCGCGAAAGATTCAGGTGTTCCGATTTCTCTTCAACAAGGTGGGTACAGTTGCGATAAGTGCAACAAGTGCTGTAAGTGCATCTATCATCGTAAAAAAAAAGTATTCTTAATATGTCTAACAAAGTAGATGGACTATCTAACCTTTCGCATGATCGCATGTTATCTTATATAATGATTGTAGCGGCTGCGGTCGCGGTGCTAAATACACGCCGATCTCGGCAAATCCGTTTTCGGATGCTGCACGTACAAAGGCGGATTGGCCTCCGCATGGGTGTACTTTTCCGGAGAAGCGGTCTATGTGACTCGTGCGCCCCACGTATGGTGGGGACCTCTTCACGGCTGCTAAAGATACTGCACTAGCCCCGTGAAGAGGGCATCAATAGTCCCGCGGGGAGAAACGTTGACTACCCTGACGGGACGGTGGCACTAAAGTAAATGAAATGAGTAATGTAAGTTTCAGGTTTTTAGCGAAAGGTCCTGGTGTAATCGGTTTGCTCTTCCTTCCTTGTTGTTATTTAAACATCTACTTTGTTTGTCACTGACTTTACCCACTCCGTGACAGGTGCTACTAGGTGCGTTAGCCGGGAGGGCGGTGAGACTGCGTCGCGAGGACCGTAGTCATGACACTTGGTTTTCCATCTCATTTTTCTTTATACTTTAAATAGTCTCTTGCTTGTGGGATTACCTTAGTTGTGGACATGTATTAGTTAGCTCTGTGGATGAGGTGTACTTTTATACTCTTGATACTTTTACTGGTGTTTTCTTACGCGGCACGTTTTCACGACAAACTGATTGATTGCGAAAATGTTTTCTCAAAACGAAGTGCCGTGTGGGCACGGGTCTTATAACCGCTGGTTTTATCCTTTCCAAACGTGGACGCCGCCTTAATAACTTGTTTGAAAAATAAGGTGTCGAGTGGACACCGCTCTTTTAAAACAGTAGTTAGATTAATGTGCTTTGATTGGCAATGTATGTCTACTGTATGGTTGATGGTCGATGGATTGTGATGTAAATGAAACGCACATTGTAAATGAGACGCCGTGCATATACAAAGGAGACTCCGTCCGTGGGCGGAGAGAATTTGTGTATGTGGCGGTCTGGCACGCACCGGGGATGAGCTTTATGTTACTTCATTAAGAAAAAAAAAGACACGCAATTTTCCGCTTTGACTTACTCAAAAACTGTGACACCCCCAATAGTCCCACATCGGATGTGGATAGAATTGTGATTGGGTTTATATGAACTTGGACACTAGTAATAATAACTGGTTAAGTATTTTGGGCTGTGGTTTGGGCCCAACAAGTTATTATTGCTAGTGGTCGGTCGTTACATTTGGTATCAGAGCCAATAACCAGTCGGAAGTGTGCGGCGAGTCTCGGCTGAGCCTGGGTCTAGATGACAGGGCTAGCGAGACGAGTCTCACTCGCCTTTGATCTTGGGCTTGTGTGTGTGTGGTTTGGCTGACGGGGTCAGGCCTAAACGGGGGAGTCTGTGACACCCCCAATAGTCCCACATCGGATGTGGATAGAATTGTGATTGGGTTTATATGAGACTTGGACACTAGTAATAATAACTGGGCTTAAGCATTTTGGGCTGTGGTTTGGGCCCAACAAGTTATTATTGCTAGTGGGTCGGGTCGTTACAAAAACCCCCGGGGGCGTGACAGCACCGTCGGTCATCATTTTCCGCGCTCTATCGCGAAAAAATACCCGCACCACCCACCGGCTAACTTTTCGAAATCAAGTAATTTTATTTCGCTTAAGGCTTAAGTAATCACATGTGAGTTCAAAAATACCCCTAAGGGCCGGATCACTACAAAAGGATTGAGCAAGGTTTGTTATTCCTTAGGTCTACGAACTAAGGGATGGTATGAATGGAATGGATGTTCCGGTTTACGATTTGTTGTCCTATTTACTTTTTGTACTTATTACAGCATGTTACGATTATGTTGTTGGTTATTTTCCTTCCTATATTTTAGTCACTGACTCCCACCATGTGATAAGTTCCGGCGGGGACGGAGGAGAGGCGTCGGCTCTCGAGTGACTTGCATTTGTCGTCATTCCGGTGACCCTTTTTACTTCTCTTTTTGGTTATTACACTTCGTGGATATTGGTTGCCTGACATATGAACAACATGTGATGTGGATGATGATGTGATGTGAACATTGGAACATTGGAACGCCATGATGGCTTGGGATGATAAACTTTGATCTTTCATTCTTATCTTGTGATGGTTGAATGTGAATGTGGTGGTTTTTGAAAAGCTAAAATAATTGCGAAAATAGATTTCTAAAACAAGAGTGTCTGGTAGGCACTATTTTAAAATCTTGTCGCTTTATCCTTTCAACTTGGAGTATGTCGAGTGGGCGAGTTTTCTTTGAATGATGTACAAGTTTATTTAATCCCTTAATTGAGCATGTGTATGTTAAACTAGTGGAGATTGGTGATTGTATGTTGTGCGATGCCGTGCATATACAAGGGAGACTCTGTCCGTTTATTAAGAGTGACCTTATATATGTGGCGAATCTGGGCACGTGCCGGGGGGCAAGGGCTTTTAGAAAAAATTTAGGTCGTTTTTCGCTTTCAAATTACCCCGGGGGCGTGACATTCTCACACCCATTGTTGTTTCCCTTTCTCTTCCCTTTATTTTGCAGAGTCTTCTACGGGAGCTGCCATGCCTTCGGCGGCTAATCGAGGTAAGGGGATCGTTGAGTAGATAGATCTCCTGTGGAACTGGGAGTTTTTGCTAGACTTTTGGTGAACCCACTTTACTCAGACGGTTGTACTCTTATTTATGTTGGGTCTGGCTTCAACCAGCTGGTTGTATATTTTTGGTGAGCTGGGAGGTGTTATTGTATTTTATTACAGTTGTACTAAAGTTTCTGTCTGAGATAGTATAGTTTTTAGTTTCAGCTCTATACTTGTGCTCTTTTATTGTTCATCTTATATCTGAGCAGGTTTTTGACACTTCGTGTACACGAAAAATTTCGTGTGCACGAATCACCGCGATGGCGCCATGTGTCCCGCCTCCCCGTGCTTCGTGCGCCCGGCGTACGCACAGCGGCTGGCACCCGTCAATGGCAGTGTGCCACGTGGCCAGTCGCGGTCCACGCACCGGTCGTTGCGCCGGGTCTTCCGGGTCGCTGTCGGCCAATTAGAAGGCGCCACGTGGCGCCGCCCTGCTAGTCACGGCGTGATTGGCGCGGCCCGGCCAATCACGTGCTGCCACGTGGCTAGCGCGCCCGCTTGCTGGTCCCGGTGCACGTGCCAAGGGCCATGGACCGGCCTGCCCGCACCCCTGCGCCTGCTCGTGCCTGCCCGCGGCTGCCGGCGCTGCCCGACCTGCCCGAGCTATAATGAAAGTGCCCGATGTCAGTTTTTGTGCGTTCGGATCCCGAAAAATACTTGCAAATAGCCCATTTTCATCGTTTTTCCACGCTGAATCCAAATTCAATGTCCATTTTGCCAAAATCCAATTGTAAATTTCGACGAAGGCATTCAGATAGACAAACTTGATCTAATTTTTGCGCTGGGTCCAATCCTAAGGTCTGCTTTGCGTGCAACCATCTCCATCACACAACATAGACCTCCAGAAGTTGCTGATCACACCGCAAAACCTTCGCGGAGATCCAAATCATCACAACGGCCTGCTATGCCGCCATTGTTGCTGATGCCATCGGGCTTGATTGCATCGGCGATGGCTGTGGCGGGGTGGACAGAGGTCCCGGTAGAACTCCGTGGTATGGTTCATTTCGAGCTAAAAACTACCCAAGTCAAAAAATACTGTCATTTGAGGCCATGATGGCGGCCGACTCTGAGTCCAGGCGAGTGTTATGTGCCTGGCCACTTCTTTCGAGAGACATCTGTGTTCTCTCGAGAGATCTCATCATTCAGGCCATTTGCCAGAATAATTCTGACCGGTCGGCATCGGTGGTGCCAACCTTCCGCTGGTCTCAGAGGCCTCTAGTAGCGTCGGTGGCAGGTCATCCGCATGCCTGACGTTACTACCTTGGTCGTTCCCCATATTTTTTGGAACGACTCTGCTCTTGAGGTTCAGGCTGTTATCTTCTGACATTTTATCGGTAGGAATAGCAAGAGTTATCTGAACGTCCTACCGGGAGTGCGAAGAAGATTGTTGGGCCGAAAAGTTGCGGTCCGCGATCGGCCCGTAGGGGTGATCCTCTAAGTGTGATGCGTCGCATGCCAATGGATCAAGCGATCGGGCCGACGAGGGATCTACTCGACCGGGTTCTTCTCAATCAAACTTTCGCAGGGTTCGGCCTAGATTAGCCGAACTAGGGTTTGGAGGTAAGCAGAGTTCGGCCTAGAATAGCCGAATTGAGATAAGGAGACAATTTTGACACGTTTAAGGAGTTGATTAAGAACCGATTAAAGGTTAATCTACTTATAGGAAGTGCGGTCGATGCAGGTATGAAATTTATCTAAGAAAGCAGTAAATGTAGATATGAAAGGTATGAAAAAGCTGGGATGGTCATTGCTTACGAGGTTGCATGACCTCTTTTTCTTCGATGGTTTGCTTATTTATATATTTACGAACCATGTGTATAACCGCCAATTTTAGAAATCAGCGTGATCTAAGGGGAAATCATCGTAAATTCCTCAACTACTTCCTTTTAAGTCGATTCTCCTTAGTAGGATAGTAGCCGTTTTTCCATCTAAGTTCATCCCCTAACCGGCACGTCGAAGCGTGATCTTCGGCACTTTCCAATGCTCTGCGTCGCTTGCCTTTCCGGAAGCTATTATGAGATTCGCGTTCAAATCTCGTACTCTTTCCTTCCAAGGTCTTTCCTTTCTGCGGCTCGGTCAGCCGAGAATTGACCATGACTCCGTCTTTTTTGTCATTCGACTGAGATGGTTTAATATTTGGCTTCGGCCGAGATCAGTTCTGGATGATACAATCTCCCTTGTCAGCTGCTTCTCTTATCGGCTGATGCCTTTAGCCGATGGATGTACGCCACGTGCCGCGCTCTCACGTGAACGAGGCCGGTCTTGATCAAGACGCGACTCCCTCTCTACTGACTTATTTTTCTATTGCATCTTCTGTGAATGTCAAGAAAGAACTGCACCCTACGCATTGACTATTGGGCTTAGGCTGGCTCTTTGACAGAGGCCAGAAGCATCATATCGTGGGTGTTGACGATCAGAAGCTCGGAGCAGGAGAGGGGACTGCTATTCTATTCTCTTAGATTGATTCTTCTTGGTACTCAGCCCTAGGAAAAAACATGAAATGCCTTCAGTTGTTGTATCCTCGATTGGTCCATCTTAAAGTGAAAAGTGAAAGAAGAAAGGTTTAAGAAAGTGGGAGTAGGGTCCCGAGAAAACAAACATCATCAAAGAAAGTGGAAAGCCATCTTTGTTTTGTTATTTTAATCACCATTCTGAGTGTGAGTAGGGTCTATGTTGCCACCATTCGACTCCGGATGCTCTCGTGCATCGAAGAGATTCTTATCTGATGAATGCTAGGAAAAGCGGGATTGATCATCCAGAAAATGTGGTATCGAACTTCGTTTTTACCCATTTTTTCAAAAAAGTGTCCTAAGACTAGCTGCTTAAATACTCTTACCAGCGACCTTCAATTCCTTCCTTCAGGACTAGAGTCTTGAGTTGCACTTAGTGGTTTTAAGGTTTACCAACATGGGTTTCCAAAGCAGAACTCCAAGGATCAAGCACTATTATAATGAGGTTTGCTCTGCTAGTCCTACTGATACCAATTGTAGGTTTTTAATATATGTAGGATTCACAAGGATCTAAATAGGTACTATCAAACACCTAGAGGGGGGTGAATAGGTGTAATATTTAAAAAACAAATCTCAGTGCAAAATAAAAACCAATGCGGAAAATAAAAATAGCACACCGAGATTTACGTGGAAACTCCAATCCAGGAGAAAAACCACGGGACCAACACGCAATAACAATCCACTAAGAAAAGAAGAATAACAAGGTGATTACCGACTCCACGGACTCAAACCCCTCCTTCAACTTCTTCGGACCTTGCGCTCCACCGATTGCACGTCCACTACACACGTTCGAATCCACGAACGCCACTCGAATCCACGAGCACACGTTTCGAATCCACGAAACGCCTTCAACACACCGAATCCACGGTGCCACGTCGAATCCACGACGCAAACTCAGCCGATACAAAAATACAGGCTTCGATGGTGATCCTTGGCTTAGATTATCATTGAAGAACCGTAGAAAGAATTTCTAAGCAAAGTCTAGATCAATTCGACAAAGGATGGATCTTGGAAGAACCATCGAATTGACCTAAAAGAGGCTAAAAAGATGAACGATAAAAACCTAGCCTCTAGGGTTGCTCTCGAGTGTTTTCGGTAATGATCGGTACCTCTTGAGAAACCCTAAGTGTCTATTTATAGGTTAGAAACCTTTGGAAAGAGATAAGAATCAAAAACTTCCATAACAGAATTTTTCCCGCACGACGGTCCGGACTGCTTCAGGACTGCTTCAGGACTGTCGTCTTTTTTCAGAGAATTTCCTGAAAAAATAGTTCGGGGTCCGGACTGGATTTCCACGGTCCGGACTGTTCATGCAGTTTCTGCAAAATCCACGTTCGGGGTCCGGACTGAAATTTCCAAGGTCCAGACTGGAATTGCGCATGAACTAACCTATGTTCGGGGTCCGGACTGTGATGCCCGATCCGGACTCTGAACATGTAGTATGTCCAGTTTTTGATTTTTATGCAATTAAAAATTCATCCAATTGTTTCTACACTATAAGAAAGTATTCGGATCACCAAGATTATTTAGTTAAACATACCTGATCCTTTTGAATACTTTCTTCTTGAGATTGATGTAATTGATCCACAATTCTTCATCTTCAATTTTCAAGACTCAAAACACTGAGTGTCAACTTGAGCTCTTGTTGAATCTTCTCTGAGTCTTCGATTGCTGATTGACAATTTGATCACTTCAAGACTCCGACTCAACTCATTGACTTGACTCACGAAATATGCCAACACACAAAGCCGTAACAATCTCCCCCTTTGGCAATTTCGTGACAAAACCCAAAAATACATAAAACGCTCAAGACACTCATCTTAAAACAAAAAATCGAAACTCAATGTCATCACCAAAACATTGACTTTCTTTGCGTGAAAGATCCAATAAATACAAATTACATTTGAACCAAACAGTCCTAGAACATACTCTATGACTTAGGACTTGGAGTCTTAAATGATGTAATTCCTGCAAAACAAAACTCCAAACAAAATCAAACGTTAGTCGTTAGAATTAAATATAAATCCCACATTTGATTCGTCCAATTGGTTCTTTTGTTTTTCGGCTCTCCTTTTGTTTTATTCATCTCCCCCTATCTCGATGATCTCATCTCCGTCTCTGTTCTCCCCCTTTTTATTTGTCCTCATCATTTTTCTGTTCTCCCCCTTTTTGTCACAAATTGTCAAACAGTGAATATAGACAAAGTAAATCACTAACAGCATTAGTTCATAGAGAAAGAGAGATAGAAGCTCAGTTCCGGTATATTACAAAAACACAGATTGCGTACCGGTACTCGAAAACAAAAATCAAATAATTTCTTGAAACAAATCCAGATTTTGAAATCTTTGAATTATCGATTTGCGTGCCATCAAGAAAATCAATTTAAGTGCTTGAAAATTGTGAGATCACACAGATGTCATTCAATCCAATTAATTTTACAAAAATTAAAAAGATTTACTCCGAAATCATGAAAAACAAAGATAAAACATTATAAACCGTTTTTCATATTATATGCGTCAAACACAAGTCATCAAAAATAATCTTGAGATCCAAACTCTATCAAGATGTACCGGATTTGCAAAGATGACTTACAGAGATTTCCAAAAGATATCAATTTGATTTCTACCCTTTCAAATTTGAGATAAGCACTAAAATACCTAAGGGTGGCTCTTTGAGCATCTTTCAATTATCCCACCTTATACCAACCAGGAGATTGTTCAAAATATAAGAACTTTGAAAATGAATCTCCAAATGCTTCAACTAAAGATTTTCTCATGAAATATTATCAAGCATCCATAACATGTGGTAGCTTCACACACAAACCGGACGACCGGGGTGGCAGCTCTTTCCAACATGTGGTGGTAGTTTTCACACTCCTTTCGGATGTAACTCTTTCCACATCTTTTACAATTCATTTATTTACCCTTGTAAGAATGCAATCTCTTACGTGAAAGAATTAAATCCCAAATTTTAGTCTATCGGTTGTCTCATGTTTATCACAATGAATTCATACAACCGAGATAGGTTAAGCATCTAAAGATCACACATGATTACTAAAATTTGATGAATATAATTATCAAAAACTCCTATAATGAAATATCTTCAAAGATTATGATTATGGAGTAAAGTTGATAATTCATATAAAATTAAATTGGAGTGATTGAAAGTGAAACCCTTTTTATTTCAATGCACTCGTTCGTTAAAACCCTTTTGTCCAAAAACAAAACATAAAAACGAAGAGCATTGAAAACATGTAATGCAGAGATTAAGAAAATATGAAAGGAAAACCAATCAAAGCATTACATACAGTCATAAGCTATTTAAAACTTTAGACAAGGAAAGATATCACCTTTCCGAATCCAAAATCGTCGGATTTTGGGTTGTCTTGATTCATTGTGGTTGGGAGATGATAGCTTTGACTGTTGATCCACCTTAGGTCTTTGCGACGCAATGATCCACTTGCATGATTGATGTTGTGGCTCGGACCTTTGGTGGGTTGAGTGAACTCCATTGACTTGATGTGTCTTTTGATTCCGTTGAGTCCGCTCCGTAGATGAAGTTGCCGAAGAATTCTTCTTTCTCTTTTTCGGGCACGTCTTCATCAAGTGTCCTTCAAGTCCACATTTGTGACAAGTTCTTCTTTTCAATTTCGTTGTGGAACTTGAAGCCTTCGCAGTTTGGTTCTTTTTAAATCCCAAACCAACCTTGCTTGTTTGACCTAATCCGGACATACTTTCTAGTTTCTTGGAACCGGTTGAAAGCCTTTGTATGTCGGATTTAAGTTGATGTACTTGCTTGGTCAAAGCTTGATTGGTAACATGAATCTCCTCAAACTGTTTTTCTAGAAAACCAATCTTGTCTATATATGAATTTACGTTCGTCTCCGATTGGTTTAATTTTTCTTGGAGGATTTTATTGTTCTCCAATAAGCGTCCTTTTTCCTCCTCGAGATCATTAAGTTTGATCTTTAAAGCTTGATTCTCGTCTTGAATCTCAAGTCGTTGCTTCCTCAACTTCTTGATATGCTTGGCCATCTTCTTAGATTCCGCAAGAAGTTGTTGGTATGCCTCAACGAGTTCTTCCTCGTCCGACTCCCCCTCACTTGATGACTCTCCATTGGATGTTGATGTTTCATGCAAAATCAAAGGAATAGAGTCAGTGACTAAAGATGATAAGCAAACATTAGAAGAGGGAATTTGAGAGGCATGAAAAGCAACAACTTTTTCCTCTTTACTTGAGGTCGATTCATCGGAAATAGAATCGTCCCAAGTTTTTGCTTGCAAAGCCTTCTTTTTATATGATTTCTTAGAAGGACAATCCGTTGAAAAATGGCCGTAGCCTTTGCATCGATAGCATTGGATTTTCCCTTCGAAATCATCTTTTTCTTTTTCTTTAGAAGGTTTTGCAGAGCTTTTGAGTTTAGAGGATTTAGAACCCGATGATCCTTTAGATGGTTTCGTGGATGAAGATCCATCGGTTCGATTCTTCCAAAACTTACGACGAAATTTCTTTGTGATCCGCGCCAATTGTTCTTCAAAATCGGCAAAAGAGATTTCATCGTCGGAACTCGATTCGCCATCTTCTTCCTTTGTTGATTTGAATGCAATACCTGTAAGCTTAGAAGAAGACTTGGAAGAAACTTGATTAGTAGGAAAAGTCATCTCATAAGTTTGTAAAGCACCTACTAATTCCTCTACTCTCATCTCATCCGGATGACTAACGGTTTCAATGGCGGTAACCTTTGCCCTAAACCGTTCCGGAAGAGTCCGAAGTATCTTTCTTACAATTTTCGACTCCGGGATCTTTTCTCCTAAATTAGCACATGTATTGATTACATCTTGAAGTCTAGTGTAATAATCTGTAAACAATTCATGCTCTTCCATATGAATAGAGTCAAATTGACTTGTAAGCATCTGGAGCTTTTGAATTTTTACTAGATTAGTACCCTCATGTGTAATTTTGAGAATATCCCAAATTTCCTTCGCGGTTTCACACGCAGAAATTCGTGTAAACTCAGTCGAGGAAAGAGAATTAAATAAAGCGTTCATACCTTTCCCATTGTAAGAAGATCTTTCGATTTCCTCTTTGGACCATCTAGAGCGAGGTTTTGGGGTAGTAGAATTTCCTACTTCCTCAATAGGATGCACCCAACCGTATTCCACGGATTGCCAAACACGCTCATCAATTGAGATGAGAAAAGCTCTCATCCGCACTTTCCAATAAGCATAATTGGTCCCATCAAAAAGAGGAGGTCTAAAAATATTACCACTTTCACCCGACATGATAGATAAACCTAAAACCCGCTCTGATACCAATTGTAGGTTTTTAATTATGAGGATCCACAAGGATCTAAATAGGTACTATCAAACACCTAGAGGGGGGTGAATAGGTGTAATATTTAAAAAACAAATCTCAGTGCAAAATAAAAACCAATGCGGAAAATAAAAATAACACACCGAGATTTACGTGGAAACTCCAATCCAGGAGAAAAACCACGGGACCAACACGCAATAACAATCCACTAAGAAAAGAAGAATAACAAGGTGATTACCGACTCCACGGACTCAAACCCCTCCTTCAACTTCTTCGGACCTTGCGCTCTACCGATTGCATGTCCACTGCACACGTTCGAATCCACGAACGCCACTCGAATCCACGAGCACACGTTTCGAATCCACGAAACGCCTTCAACACACCGAATCCACGGTGCCACGTCGAATCCACGATGCAAACTCAGCCGATACAAAAATATAGGCTTCGATGGTGATCCTTTGCTTAGATTATCATTGAAGAACCGTAGAAAGAATCTCTAAGCAAAGTTAGATCAATTCGACAAAGGATGGATCTTGGAAGAACCGTCGAATTGACCTAAAAGAGGCTAAAAAGAAGAACGATAAAAACCTAGCCTCTAGGGTTGCTCTCGAGTGTTTTCGGTAATGATCGGTACCTCTTGAGAAACCCTAAGTGTCTATTTATAGGTTAGAAACCTTTGGAAAGAGATAAGAATCAAAAACTTCCTTATCAGAATTTTTCCCGACGACGGTCCGGACTGCTTCAGGACTGCTTCAGGATGTCGTCTTTTTTCAGAGAATTCCTGAAAAAATAGTTCGGGATCCGGACTGGATTTCCACGGTCCGGACTGTTCATGCAGTTTCTGCAAAATTCACGTTCGGGGTCCGGACTGGAATTGCGCATGAACTAACCTATGTTCGGGGTCCGGACTGTGATGCCCGATCCGGACTCTGAACATGTAGTATGTCCAGTTTTTGATTTTTATGCAATTAAAAATTCATCCAAGTGTTTCTACACTATAAGAAAGTATTCGGATCACCAAGATTATTTAGTTAAACATACCTGATCCTTTTGAATACTTTCTTCTTGAGATTGATGTAATTGATCCACAATTCTTCATCTTCAATTTTCAAGACTCAAAACACTGAGTGTCAACTTGAGCTCTTGTTGAATCTTCTCTGAGTCTTCGATTGCTGATTGACAATTTGATCACTTCAAGACTCCGACTCAACTCATTGACTTGACTCACGAAATATGCTAACACACAAAGCCGTAACACACAACTAGTTATTCGATCAAACTAGGGTTTCATACGGCCGATGTTCTCAGTCGATGGTAAACGCTACATGTCACTTTCTTATGTGGCAAAAATTCTGATCTCAACAAGGTAGAATTGATTAAAGAGATAGATCTAACGGTGAAAAACTTACAAATACTGAGTAATTGATATTTTTACAAGTACTATACTCGGACTATATATATATATATATATATATATATATATATATATATATATATATATATATATATATATATATATATATATATATATATATATATATATATATATAGTCCGGCTAGAATACTATCGATAGCACCAAACAAGTGGTGCTATCAAGTTTTCAGTCGTTGGATAAAAAGATATGCGGTTGGGATTATAGTGGTCTTCTAAGATTTTTACTATTCAACCAACCACCTAGTAAACCCTAGGGGACCACTATAATCCCAACCGTATTTTTTTTCATCCAACGACTAAAAACTTGATAGCACCAATGACTTAGTGCTATCGATAGTATTCTAGCCTAATTATATATATATATATATATATATATATATATATATATATATATATATATATATATATATATATATATATATATATATATATATATATATATATATATATATATATATATACGAAAGTAAATAATAAATTAGCGAATAGCGATTTTATTTTCTAAATAAGACGACCTATTGCATCGTGCATTTAAAGTCACTTGCAACGGATCATACCATATTTTCTACTTCACATATATGAAGGCGAAGGAGTTGGGCGGAGACCGAGGATATTTTAGTCCGAAATCAAAAATTTAAATTGAAACTGTAAAAGTAAAAAAATATGGTCTAATTTTGTAAAATTGTAAAATCAAATTGATCTAATATGTATTTGAGAAAAATAAATATTACAAAATATTATCTCTCCCATTCTATCTCTATCTCTCTATTAAAGCCATCTCTCTATTAAAGCAAACCGCGCGCTCCCCCGCCCCCGCCCGATGAAATCCTAGTTCCCCACTCGTTCTCATAAAGAGAGCGCAAAACACCACTCTCTCTTGCTCCGCTCTCTCTCTCTCTCTCTCTCTCTCTCTCTCTCTCTCTCTCTCATCCGCTCTCTCACGGCGCTCTGTAGTGCCCTGACTCTGCAAAATAGTGTGGTGTGGTGAAAACACCCATAGCGAGTTCAAATTATGAATACAAATGAGTTCGAAACATTTCGGATCGAAGCAGGAGTCTTCGGATCGAAAAGCGAGTCGGCGGTGCCTAAAATCAGAAGCTTCAGTCTTGTGAAGCTTTCTGGGGCATTGCGTATCGGTACGCGTCATGGGGTACCGAAACGAATTAAATAGGGAAAAAGCGACAGAGGGCCTTCGGTTTGGGAAATGGTAGAAAATTCTAAGTCCCTAGGTACCGGTACTAAGTATTGCGTACCGGTACCCCAAACCCAAAATGACTTGGGTATCGGAACACCAAAGTGGGTACCGGTATCCTGTGTTGCGCAGGGCATGATTGTGCTTGGGTACCGGTACTGAGAACCCGAGTACCGGTACTTAGCCTCCAGAACTGAAGGGCAGTGAAGTAATTTTTCGTTTTAAGTGGTGGCAAAGGGGTAAATTCACACCCTCTGAATTCCCAACTACCCTCTGCACAGCATTAACTCCTCTCCCTCTCTCTCTCATTGAATAGCCCACCTACCCCCTCTCTTCTCTGTTCGAACTAGGGTAAGAAAGAAAAAGAGAAATAAAGGGAGTGAGAGAGAAAAAGAGCAAGCAGAGCAGCAGCAGCAGCCCTCCCTGGTGTTGAGGTCTGTGGAGCTTCAAGGAAAGATTGGAGAACTTGGAGGGAGCTTCATCTTCTTCTTCTTCTCATCTCCTTAGTGCAAGAGCATCAAAGAGGTGAGTTCTAGAGTTAGGGTTTCATCTCTAGTGTTCTTTATGGGTTCAAGTTTTGAGGAAACTCCCAAAATGGGGGTTTCTACCCATTTTTAGGGTTGTTCGTAGAAGAGAAAGGGATCACAACCTCTCTTGGTTAGGTCACATACAAATAGGATTTTCATCCCCATTTCCTTATATTGGTCAAAAGAACCATGGAAAAGAGATAAGAGAGACTCTTCTAATGGGTTGTATGGGATTAGTGGAATATTTAAATGATTCCATTATTGTTTCATTATTGTTTAGGGCCCCTTGTGAATCAACAAGAGAATTAGCCATATTCTCTAACCAAGAACAACAAAGGTGGGGGATTCTAGCGAATAAGGGTGACCTCTCCCCTTGTCTTTTGCTTTTTATTTAGAAGCATGTTAGTAGAGTTTATGGTTTATGTGGATTAAGTAAGAAAGCATGTGAGCATGTTACTTTGTATAAAGATCATGAAAGTGGATATATGACCTATGAGAAACCTAGATTAAGGTTTTATTAAGTGGCATTCACCTTAGGGGTTCACGAGTGGTATTGTGCATGAGTAAACTAAGGTTATGAAAGAGTAAGGTTTAATTTAGAGTCGAGTCTCTAAGAGAAAAAGAAAAGAGAAGTTAAGGTTAAAAAGTGTGAATGAATAAATTCCTAGAGTTGGTCTTAGGGAGTTGGGCAAAATAACCCTCACTTTAACTTCAACTTGAGTAAAAAATGAAATTTAAAGTCCAAGGGCTTATAGTTACCTTGAGGCAAATACCTAGGGTAAATAAAAGAGAATGAGAAAGGAAATTGCTTAATAAGCAATATAAGCCAAAGGCTTAAGTGAAAGTGAAATAAATTGCCAGTGGCAATGTGAGCTATAAGCTCGAATGAGGAAGCAAAGCAAATGCTTGAGAGTAAGGCGAAAGGTAAATGCATAAAGTGCAAGAAGGCTAAGTGCCAAAGGGAAAGAAAAGCGAAAGAAAAGAAAAGTTAAAATGGGCGACCCTTCGGGGGTGAAATGTGCTCTTGTCGGACGTAAAGGGCATGTCCCTCTCCCCAGGCGCTCCTGTCGAACGTAAAGGGCAGTGTCCCTCTCCCAGGCAGTGACCGGTATGACAAGTTCCCCGTTGGGCGGGGTAGCACTTGCGGATGCTATCGGCAACCTTAGAAATTCTTGTCTTATGGTAGCATGACTATCGGGCTGGGGCCCGTTGGGTAAGAATTTCCTAGTGTTTAGTAACTTTAACTAAAACACAAAGAATAGAAAAAGTGAATGGTCAAAGTTGAGTTTGGTTAGAGTGGCACCCTCGAATGACATAGAGTCGTGTTATGGCAAGAGGTAGAATATACATGAATATCATTAGTTAGAATTTACAGCTTTAAATATTGTAATGGTACTCTATTATATTGCTTCCATTAGACCAAGCGGTGTAGGATATTTTTGCTCGGTAGTTGAACCCGCTGGAAATTTTGTTGTAGTTCTCACACCCTTTGGGTGACATCCCCACATGTCCAGGTACATCCAGCGAGACGCGCGACAGGGATAAGGGCCCAGCAACATAGCGACCTAGCAGTCTAGAGTCGCCTTTACATTTTGGAGAGTTTTATTATTTTGAGCGAAATTGTATGTGAGGAATTATTGTAAATATTAAACATTTTAAGCTCCATTTTGGGAAACGTGTTGTAATGCTTTAAACTAAATCTCATGTAATAGAGAGTTGTAATATACTTTAAGTTTAATATTTCGCTCAATAGTGTACTTTCAATTCTTTCTATCTAGTTGTATGAATGAATGAAAGTTTAAATTTTATAGTTTAGTACTCTGATTGCTTATTCTTCCACTTACACTAATTTGTGATTGTTGGAATGAACCGTTCCTTTCGGGTGTTGAAAGGTCATGCCCGACTGGTGGGTTTGTTGGTGCGCCCGAACTGTCCAAACTGGCGATTTCGGGGCGTGACACACCCGGCCCATTCTCGACCCCGCGCTCTCGCGACGGGGACGGCGAGGAGGAAGATGAGGTGGTGCCGTGGTGCCGGTATCTAGGGTTTCCCCTCTCTCATGGCTCGCTCTTTCCTTGTTTTGTTCGGGTCCGAACTTTGAACCTTTTCCCCTCACACCGACGTACAGTCGCAAAGAAACCATAAATCTCGCTCGTACTCAACTCCTTGATCACTACGATCCACTAATCTCTCACTCTCTTTCTCCTTACCCTCGTTTTGTTCGCCTCTGAACCGTGCTCCGCCTTCTTTCGTGAGGAGGACTACAAGAACGAGGAGGTGGTGGTGGCGATATCTAGGGTTAGCTCTCCTTTTGAGCACCAAAGCTCTAGTTGGATCCATAGCTCCAGTTCTTCTTCTTGTAGTAAGCCTCCCCACTGTTGAGTTTCTTGAGTAACAAGTTGTAAATAGAAGTTTCTAATGCGTCACTTTGAATAGTAATTATACTACATAACTGCTGATTAAATTTAAGAATAATAATAATAATAATAATAATAATAATAATAATAATAATAAAATAAAATAAAGCAACCGTTACATGTCACGGTTACGTCACTGACGAGTGGGCCCCACGAGTATATAGTGACATGCAATTATTACACGGAGGAGCACCTCCTAAGGCTCCGTTTGGTTCGGGAATAAGAAAAATTTAGTTATACCGGGGATAGGTTATGGTTTTAGCCGGAACTAGAGTAAATTTGCGTTTGGTTCGGTTTAAGAGTTATACCGGATTTAGGAAAAATTGTGTTTGGTAAGTTAAAGAGGAATAAGAAGAATAAGATAAATAAGAGAAAATTGTGTTTGGTTGGGAATAGAGAAATAAGAATAATTAAGGGATTAAATATTTTGATTTACTAATTTGCCTTTTATGATATAATTTAAAATTAAATAAATTTATGATTTTATTCATCCTTATATTTAATTTAGATAAATATTAAAAAATTCAAATAATATTAACAATTAAATATTAAATTGTAATATTAATATTTAATATTAAATATTAATATTAATATTTAATATTAAATATTAATATCTAATATTTATCTAAATATTAAATATTAATATTTAATATTTAATATTAATATTAAATATTAATATTTAATATATTTAATATTAAATATTAAATATTAAATATTTAATATTTAATATTTAATATTTAATATTGATCTAAATATTAAATATTAATATTAATATTAAATATTAATATTAAATATATTTAATATTTAATACTTAATATTTAATATTTAATATTTAAATATTAAATATTTGCTTTATTTAATATTAATATTAATTAATATTAAATATTTAATATTATTTAAAATTTAATAGTAAATCGCTATTCCGCTATTCCGCTATTTCGTCCGGGGGTGGGAATTGCTAAACCCACCCCTTAGCGGGTTATACTGGAATAATCCGTTAAAAATGGGTTTAGTAATTCCCCGCTCCTAAAATACCGTTTGGGTATAAGTTTGGGGATAAGGGGGTTATTCCCCCTTATCCCCTAAACCAAACGCCACCTAAGTATTATGAAAATGTATTAATTAAAAAAAAAAAAATATCATATATAAACGGAGTCTCCGTCGTATTCTCCAACGGCGCCGTGAGGGTTTGTTGAGTAGGGGGCGGAGAGTACGCGACTCCGCGGGGATCGCGATCTCGATCTCGATTGATCGCGGGGCATTCTCCTATCGGGATCTCCTTTTCGCCTCCTCCAAGGTAAGCATCGATCGATCCCTCCCTTTTCATTTCTTCTTGCTCGAGATCCTTTTTCAATTAGGGTTTCGTAATCTGGCGATCGAAATGGGACAATTTCCTAGAACCACTTCGTGGTCGATATCCCGCTTCACGTGCTTTTCCATGCTCGATCGACCCATTTAGAACTGTTTGTAGGGCAACAACTATTTTCGATGATAGATCGACTGCTTGTACTTGAGGGTTTGTGTGGGATCTAGGGTTTTTTACTGCTATTTTGCAGAAAAAACTGTGGGTACAGCCAATTTGCAGAAAAAGGTGCGGGCACTGGGGACGGTGGGTCAAAATACGGTGGGTCAAAATTGCTGATTTGTTGTAGGAAATAGAGATTTTGATCTGTCCGTGGAGATGGGAGAAGAGGATAGAACTATTTTAATCATTAGCGAAAGCCCTCACGAAATATGACAATATGAGATTGAATATTTCCAGGATTGTCGATAAATGTGATTAAACTAATCAGTGGAAACCCACAAATATTTGCTAAACTGGTTCAAATGTTGCTTCGTTTCAGTATAACAGTTGGATAGTTTGGTGTTGCATCTCCTTTTCTTTCTTGCAGATTTTTAAGAAATTGGCTGACTTTTAGTGATATAGCATGGGTGAGAAGAGTCGGAAAATTCTCAATTGAGTTTTTGTGGTTGAGTGTGAGTCGTATGTAGAATTTGATTTTAGGTGTATGAATAGCTCATTAGGTTTCGAGTTCACAATTAATTTATTGGTGGTTGGGAATGGAAAGAGTTTACAATAAATTCATTGAGAGTTGGGAATGAGAAGAGTTGGAAAATTTTCAATTGAAGAAATTAAATTTTTTAAAAACAAACATTAAATAATAAAATTAAAATTTTTAAATATTAAATAATTGATTTAAAATAATTTATAGTTCAATATAATTTGAGAAGATAATTTTTTTTTTTTTTTGAGAGAAAGATAGCATGCTATCCGTTTCGTTTATTTTTAAAATAAATTTAGCTAAAAATATAAAGCTATAAGGCTTTGAACTCGAATCTCGAATAATAATCACCAATTCTATTACCACTTGCGTTTGGAATATAAAGCTATTAGACTTCATTGAAAGTTTTTATCTCATCCATTTTCAAAATGTACACTCTTCACTTTTCCTCATTAATTTTTTCATACAACTTACACCCCATCACCTCCCCTCATGTCACCTCCCCTCATTAATTTTTTCCTACAACTTACACCCCATCACCTCTCCTCATGTCTTTTCAAAACGTACACCCCTTCATTTTTTCTCATCTCCTACTCATTATATACTCCCTCATCTACCCTCTTTTGCGTTTCCCCATGAGAGGGAGTGTTTGTGTGTGTGTGGAGAGTTGGGGAGAGTTATATGTGATATGATACGATCATAAGAGAGAGAGAGAGAGAGAGAGAGGGAGAGGGAGAGGGAGAATCGTGACGTGGACGTGTGAAGGATGAGCCACGCACATATCACGGACGATGGCGAGGATCCTTCGGCACGTGTGAACTCCCGACATGTAACGGTACTCTCTTCACTCTGCTTGCACGGTTAAATCCCATCCTTCAAAAAATTGATAGCAAAATTTATTTGCACGAAATCTTTATTGTAAACACAGACAATGGTATTTTTCTTTTTCTCTTTTTGTATTTTTCACGTTGATTACGTATCATTTAGATTTAATCCTGTTTTTTTATTCTCAACAAAATTTTCTATATTAAATATTTTTGATGAGTTTGCATAGTTAAATTTTCTATATTAAATTTTCTATCATTTAGAATTCACTGCTCCTGAGGTTTATTCCGAGAGGGGGGGGGGGGCATGGGATAAAGCTTAACGGGTTATCCTAGGATAACCCGTTAAGCAAGGGTTAATTTAAACCTATATCCTAGGGTAAATTTTACACTTGTTTGGCAAGAATTGTGGAATAAAAGTGGTTATTCCCTCTTTATCCCACAACCAAACAGGGCCTAAACGAATTAATCTTATCCACATCCTATTCTGCATCACCCGCTTAATTTGCCTTTTGGTCTTTGGAAGTGTAATAGGTTTTGATAAAAATAAATGTGGTCCTTAATAATAAAGAGGTGTATTCAATCTGGACAATGTTTAATATGGTTGATATAACTGCGTTTAATAAACCTGCTCTAAATACAATAAGCGCAATTAAGTTAATATTTACTTCTCATTCATCATGGCATAATGCTAAGAAAATGCTTGTGGGCTTAAAAAACTAATGCTGTGGTAATTTTTTTTTTTGATTTGCTATAGCAATAACTTGTTCCAAAGATTTTCAGTAAAAATATATTATAGCTTTTTGAAGAACTCTGTTTTTGCAACATTTTGAATCTCTAATAGGACCTAACATATGGTGAACAAACAAATATATCATAATGTGCGAATATGTGTCATTCCTTTTTAATCCCAGTTGTTTTACTTATCTTCTCTCTTATATTGAAAGTTAAATACTTAAAAATTACTTGGATTATTGAATTTAAAGTTTGAGCAAACTTAACCCATAAAGAGAATATTTTTCTTCAAGGGAATCCCATAAAGGACGGCTCTTATAAACCCCACAACCTTAAACCCATAAAGAGTATTTTTTCTGTAAGGTTGTTTGATTGTATGTAAAACTATTAAAAATAATTTTTAATATATATTGTAACAATATTATGCTTATTAGTGTTTGATTTGGCTTAAATTGGAAATAATTATGAGACGTGCTTGATTGATTTAATGAAAAAAAATATAGTGAAAGAAAGTGAGAGATGTTGTTCTAAAGCCATATTGGTAAGTCACGTAGCCCTGCAAATTGGTTTTAGATAAACGAATTTGGTAGGACCAGACCACGATGGTAACCTATGTGCTTTTCACGTGCCTCATATTCTATTTTGCTCTACTCTACTGTGCTCATTCGCCCATGTCTTTTCGTCAGCTCCACTGCTTCCGTCTTAGGCACAAAGTGAGCATATATGAAATTTGCAAAACGCCATGGTTTCAAGCAAAGAGAGCATGGATTGCCCAGCTGAATCCCCACCACTGTAAGTGCTTCTTCTGCTCCAACCTCTTATTCTTTCCCTTTCTCTTTAAAATTTCTTGATTCCTATATTTGTCTCCAGGGAAGAAGTTTTTTTTTTTTTTTTTTTTTTTTCTCCTTTCAGATTTGTACCTTCAGTTCTTTCCATTTTCCTTTATATTTGCAATTTTATAGATCGAATAACCCATACAAGGACCCCGATGATGGGCGCCAGAGGTTTCTCCTTGAGTTGGAGTTTGTCCAGTGCTTGGCTAACCCTACCTATATTCACTGTGAGTCTCCTTGACTAGAATTCCCTTTGGTGATTTCTATTGGTTAAGCTCTCTCCATTCACATTAGCTAGTGGATTTTGTCGAAATTCAAAAAGTAGAATTTAATATTTATATTATTTAAAATATAATTAATTGAGAAAGGTTAGGCTCCGTTTGGTAACGGGGATTTGGGGGGGATAACCCCCTTATCCCCATTCTTATTCCCAAACACGATTTAAAGGGGTGGGAATAGCTAAACCCACCCCTTAGCGGGTTATCCCCAGGATAATCCGCTAAGGGGTGGGTTTTAGCTATTCCAACCCCCAGGTGGAATAGGGATTTTGGAATTGCAAAGGCACGGTGTCCGAGGTCATCACGTGGGGTTGCTTCCCCCACGAGCTTCCTTCTCTCTCTCCTCTCTCTCTCTCTCTCTCTCTCTCTCTCTTTTTCTCACGTCCAGGCACTTATTTATTTTTTTTATTTTTTTTATTTTCTTCCTTTTGCATATACCCCTTTTAATTATTTTTTTAATTTTTTTAAATAGAATTTTTAAATTTTAAAAGATATTTAAATTTATAAAATTCAATATTTAAATTTTTTTATTTTATAAATTTTAATTTTTTAACTGTATTTTTTAATAAATCTAAAAAATTTATTTTATTTAATTTTTGTAAATTTTTAAATATTTAAATACTATTTAATATTTAAATATTTTTTATTTAATTTTTAAAATTTTAAATATTTAATATTTAATTTTAAAAATTTTATTTTATTTTAGTTTTGTAAATTTTTAAATATTTAATATTTAATTTTTAAATATTTTTTAATTAATATTCAAATATTTTTTATTTAATTTTAAAAAAATTTAATATTTAATATTTAATTTTAAAAATTTTAAATATTTAATATTTAATTTTAAAAAAATTTTAATTTTTTAATGTTAATCTAAATTTATTATAAGGTTGATTAATGCCATAAATTTTTTTATTTTTAAATTATATCATAGAGGGCAAAATAGTCAATACACATATTTATCCCCTCTCAATTCTTCTTATTCCTCTATACCCAACCAAACACAATTTTCTTTATTCCCGGTATAACTCTTATAACCAACCAAACGCAAATTTACATTAGTTCTTGCTTATTCCATAACTTATACCTATCCCCGGTATAACCAAAATTTTTTTGTCCCCAAACCAAATGCAGCCTTAGAGAATTGGATCGGGTTAGTGAAGGTGCGCTTGACACACTTTCTGTATAGTAGTTTTGAACCCCGCTAATGGTGCACTCGAGTCTTCTCCTCACCACTTTCCAATATACAATCATGACTCACCTTTTGCTAAAAGTCATGTGCATTGTTGAAATCCAGTGAACTTTGAACACTAGGAGCCTTTGATCACTTAAAGTAGGAGAGGATTGAAAATTGACTGTTTAAGAAAGGAGAAGAAAATCTCAAAATACTTAGGAAGGTGTTGAAAAAATCAAAACATCGTCATGATCTATTGGATGAGAAAATGAAATAAAGTACAAAGGGATGCCTAAGACATCATTGCAACTTCAACTAGTAGAGTAGTGTTAAATTAAAACCATTGTTTGGATTAATTTAAAAACAATTTTTAAAAAGGTGCAAGGGAGTGAACGCAACCTCTCGAACGTAGTTGCGGCAATTGGCTACTCTTGTAACCAACCCACTTAAGGACATCTCCAAGGAGATTTTAAAAGTGGGGCCCACAACATATATATTGATAAATGTTTATTAAAGTTTTAAATTGTCATTTTTTATTTAAAATAACTAACAATCGCCCCACTAATTTAAAACCTTTATAATCGAAGTAATTAGAGTATAAAAAATAATTATGATATTTTAAGCGACTTCTAATTTCTAAAATGCAATGGGTGATGGTGCCTTTCGCGCTTGAACCATCATTTAGGTATCGTTTGGTTCGGGAATAAGTTGTTGTTGCTTATTCCTGCTGCATGTATAACTTCTGGGATAAGCAGGAACTAGATCAATTTTGTGGTCACCCACCTCAAACCTAACAACTCTCTTTCACACTTCTCTTGCTCTTGAGAGAAAACACGGAATAATAGAAAATTGGAGAATAACCTAATTATATTTCTTAACCCTTTTCTTTTCTTTGCTCTCTACTTAACTCTTTTGTTCTTTTGATCCCTAACTAAAACTCATGTGGCCCAACTTGGCCTACTTAATCTAAAAGTAAGTCACATGACTCAACTTGAATCAAAAGCACAAAAGAAAGACCTATTTAAATACTAAATCAAATGGAATCCTACAAATATATTTATTAATTTAGTAAACAAAAATAAAAACAAAAAACAAGTTTGGCACTAATTTTTAACACTCCTCCTTAGTGCAAACTTGTGAGAAACCAAACCGAGCCTTTGTTGAAGTTCTACAAACTGTTATTAGAAGAGTTTTGGTGAAGATATCCGCCAAGTTGTCTTGAGACTGCAGTTCCATTAACTCGATTTCTTCATGAAGCACTTTCTCTCGAATGAAGTGATGCTCCTTTTCAGTATGTTTGGTTCTAGCATGAAACATTGGATTTGCCACCAACTTGATTGCACTTTGGTTGTCACAATGAACCTTCATCGAATAGTCGGCTTTTTTTTTCATATCACCAACCAAAGCCTGCAACCATACACATTCTTGTGCCGCAACGGTTGCCGCTTTGTACTCTGCTTCAGTACTAGAGAGTGCCACGGTGTCTTGCTTCTTACTACACCATGATACACAACCAGAATCCAATCCTAACACATAGCTCGATGTAGATTTCTTCTCATCAAGATTGTTACGCCCCGGGTGTAAACCAGAACCCGGGCTTGTCAACAGATCCGCCGTGCACATGGAATTTTTCGCGTATACGAAGCGCCGGTAACCTGCTCAGATATAAGATATACAATAAAAGAGCACAAATACAGAGCTGAACTAAAACTACTATATCTCAGACTGAAACTGGAAGTAAAATAAAATACAACTGTACAAATAATACAAGTGTCTCTCCCACCTCACCAAAATAAAATACAACCAGCTGGCCAAAGCCAGACCCAAAAGATAAAAGTACAACAGTTTGAGGTAAAGGGAATACAAGTCCAGCTAAACTCACCGTCGGGCAGACGATTTATCTACTCACCCGTCCTCTCTCCTCGATCCGCCGCTGAAAGCCCAGCAGCTCCCGCAGAAGACTCTGCCAAACAAAGGGGAAGAAAAAGAGGAAAAGTAGAATGGGGGTGAGAACTACTCGTAAAACCAGTAGCCTCCCCTAATGGGTAAAGCCTCAAACTCCGACGTACCCACTAGGTCTACCAGAGGCAAGAAAGGAAAAGTGGTAAAGCTAAAAACAAAACTGCTGATAAAGAAGAGCTACCACTACTATGCTTCTAATGCAATGCCGAAAGGAATAACAGTATATATGCACCAGTAACCGTAACCGTCCAAATAAACCCAATCTATCTACCAGTAAAAATCCAAAACTGCCTGCTGCCGCCATCATCATCGGCAAGCAAATCCGCACCGAGGTGATGGCAAGAACTCAATAACTATCCGGCGCCTATTTGGCACCACTGAACACTCCGGAGTGGCACTCGAGGGGAGCTACCCACACGAGTAAAGTAACCGTAAGACGAATATCTCAAAAGCAGGACTGGATCACGACTATGCTCAAGTGGAACAAATCCCCACTAAGAAAACCCCGATCCCCAAACTGATGCCAAAGTAAACATCCGGCCAACCGCCCAATATCCGCGGTTGCCGCAATACCCCATAATCTAGAATCAAGTCCAACAACTTACATCCGATCAACCGCCCAATATCCGCAGTCGCCACAATACCCCATAATCTAGAATCAAGGTCCTAACTATACTATCCCAACCCCTGACTGATGACTAAGTTAAATTCCAATATGATAGTGTAGCAGTAAAAGATGGCCTATCTAGATGTCCATACAAGCATGCAAGTGTTCTCGAGAAAGATAAAATAAGGATTATCCTGTAATAATCTCGCAAGGAAAATTAGTCATCGGTCAATATCACCATCCACCTGTGCATGTCCATAATATCCTCAAGTAGTACCCATCAACAGGATGAAATCACATTGTCCCAATATACTAGTCAATTCCACATGCAAGGTTAAGTGCTAACATAGCAAATAATATATCCATACTAGCATGCATAATTTCCAACCACAAGTACTCATCAATAATTCTAACACGAGGGGGATCCCTCTAATATTCCTAGTAAGTATGTTGGAATAGAGGTACACAACAACCACCCACCTGGAACGCGCAATCCACAATAGTAATAGCCTTCTCACTGTCCAACTCGCCGCAGGACACCCAAATCTGCGAACCACTACAAAAAGTATCGCACTTAGCATCAACGGTACCAGTTCCAAAAACAACACTTGCTGTTTTGCAAGTACAGCACAGAAAATGTCGATTCTCACCTCTGTCCAGTCCTCAGAAAAATTCAAAAAAATCACCGTTGCGTTCCTCGCGAAGTGTAGATACAAATCGAGTACTTATATGCTTCATTCCGATACTCGTAGGCCGAGAAAATCCATAAATACTCCGCCGCGATCCAAAAATTGCCGCAAAAAAAGGGGGTTTAAAGAAGCTTCATAAAACCCTGTAAAACCTCGAAACGGGCGGAAGTGATAAATACAAGAAATGTAGCCCTACCTGTCGTGAAGAAAATGCCGCAAGAATCACTCAAAAGGTCCCTCGAAGTACCCAGAGGAGCCCGTGGACCGAAATGCGACGGAAAAGAACACCGGAAGAGGAACGTCGCAGTGCGCCGAATCGCAGAAGTCGCTGTCGAGATCTCCAAAAATTTCGAAACTCCTTCAAGGGATGCAGCACAAGATAAAGATCAACTTTGCTAAAGGCTCCACCACAGATGAGCTCGGGAAAAGCCCAAAATCGCAGGTGGAAGGGCTATTTATAGCCAAACAAAAAGGGGAAGAAATACCCCTTTGGGGTACATTTTCGGGCGCCCGGAACAACCGGGCGTCGAACGGGGAACAACAAAGGCAGCACCCGGATTGCTCCGGGCGCGCCACGTGTCCCAGGGCAGCGCACAGCTGGCCTGACAAGGCAGAAGGGAAGGGTGGCGCTGGCGAGTAGCGGGGCGCCACGTGGCGCCCTCCCGTGTGGGCGCCATGCCGCCCCACCTGCCCGCACCTGCCCCACCTGCCCCGACCTGCCCCCTCCAATCGGCCGTTGCCACGCGTCCCCCCGCCGCTGCTCGCTGCGCCTAGCGCACGCACCTGTTGTGGACCGCGCCATCCGACCGCATTGCGTGAACCACGCTGCGTGAGCCTCCCACTCGCAAGCCGCCACGTGGCTCCGCCCTGGTCCACGGCTCCCTGCGCGCGCGTGAGCCGGCCTATTGCGGGCGGCCACGTGGCTCCCCTCGGTCCACAGCTCTCCCCATGCACCAAAACGCGCAGAAAACTTTCAGGGGTTCGTTTTTGGGCATCCGAACTCCGAAAAATATAAGTAAATAGCTGATTTTCGGCGTTTTTCCGCGCTGAATCCAAATCCGGCCTCGGATTAGCCTGAAACCCTTTCTAAAATTCGGCGAAAGCAGCCGGAAGGCAGGCTTGATCCAGAAACCTCACAGAGTCGGTCCAACACGTCCATTTGATGCGTTGCGGGTCCGACACACCAATAATAGGTGTTCCACAACATGGATCATGGGGAATAGCTGCACGGGGATCGGGGTCACTACAAAGATGACCTGCCCAATTGGCATCGGTAAAACCTACAAGCTCACATCTTACACCCTTATAAAGAAGGCCAAGATCAAGAGAGGAATTGACGAACTTGAGAATTCTTTTTGCGGCATCCAAAGGAGGCTTTCTTGGTGCTTGCATAAACCGGTTAACTACCCCTACCGGATATGCAATATCCGGCCTAATAATAGTTAAGATATAACAAGCTACCTATAAGTATCTGATAAAACCTTAGATCCTCAAGAGCCTTACCATCACCTTTCCGCAACCTTATATTTGCATCCATAGGAATGGCGCACGACTTGCCCTCCTTCAAACCAAACTTTTCAACTAGTTCTGAGACATAGTGTTTTTGAGAGACAGAAATACCATCAACACCTTTCTCAACCTCCAATCCAAGAAAAGTGGCTTAAATCACCCTAATTTTTCATTTCAAACCGAATAGCAAGCTCATGCGTAAGCTTACTAATCTCCATGGTATTATCTTCGGTAACAATCATGCCATCCACATAAAGCAACACAATGACATGCATACCATTATACTTCTTCACAAACATACTAGGATCGGAATTGGAAACATGAAAACCACAAAAGAGATGGTATTGAGCAATTTTACCATACCTAGCTCGCGGCATGCTTGAGCCCATAAATCACCTTTTTCAACTGGCATACATGATTTGGAGAAATCCTTAAAATAAAACCTGGTGTTTGTCACATATAAATCTCTCGGTCTACCTCTTCGTACAAGAAGGAATTTTTGACATTAAGTTGCCACATTTCCATTCCATTGAAATCGCCAATGAAATGAGAACAGATGCCATTTTTTTTCCACCGGACTAAATGTCTCCTTATAGTCCAAACCTTATTGTTGAGTAAAGCCACGAGCTACCAACCGTGCTTTATATCTATCCACAGTTCCATCGGCCTTTCTTTTAATCTTGTACACCCACTTACATGAAACCGGTTCTATGTCCTTCGGTTTAGGCACCAATTCCCAAGTTTCATTTTTGTCAAGTGCACTAATTTTCTCCTTCATTGCCTTCTCCTATTCATAAACCCCTTTAGTTTTATTATAACTAAATGGCTCATCACCATCAATAGGGCCCGCAAAGAAACATGAAACAACATCCACCAAATTAGCACCGGAATTCCACTTGGTCCAAAATAACGTGGATTCTTCTTGCATTCTCGTGTAGACCTTTTCATTTTTTGTTCTTGAACCTCAATTCTAGGATATAAATTTTCCACCAAGGTATCCATGTTCCCTCTCTTATTTGACCTCTTCGAAGAAGAAGTCGATGTATTTGGAGCATTAGAGGGCAACAACATAGAAGAAGGCCTCTCCAAAATTATTTCGCCATGAGAGCTTGTAGGAGCTTCATTTGGTACAACCACTGGCCGATCATAATAGGATGACATTTCATCGAACACCACGTCTCTAGAAGTGATGAACTTGTGAGTTTTCGGATTCATACACTTCCAACCTTTCTTTTCGGTGTCATAACCAATGAAAACACACTTCTCCGCCTTAGCATCAAATTTGGTCCGATTTCCATCCAGCACATGAAAAAAACAAATAAAACCAAATACACGAAAGTAGCCAATAGATGGTTTCATTCTATATAACATTTCAAAAGGAGATTTGATACGACAAGAGCTCAACAGCATCCGGTTGACAACATGACATGCACACGCCATCGCTTCCGCCCACAACTTCTTAGGCAAATTTTTAGAGTAGAGCCAACATCGATATGCTTCCAAAAGATGTCGTAGCTTGCGCTCCGCTACCCCATTTTGTTGTGGAGTGTGAGCACAAGATAAATGTCTCCGAATCCCATGCTCTATACAAAATTCTTGAAACTCCTTTGATATAAATTCACCACCTCCATCACTTCTCAAGCATTTTATTTTTTTCCGATACTCACCCTCCAGCGTAGCTTTGAAAAGCTTTAATTTGGAGAAAGCATCGACTTCTCTTTAAGAAAATAAATCCACGAAAATCTTGTGTAGTCATTCACAAAGAGAAGCATATATCTAAATCCGGAGTAACTTGCCACACTGCTTGATACCAAAATATCCGTGTGAATGAGATCATGTGGTTTCTTTCTTCTCGACTTGGAGTCTTCAAATGGAAGTCGGTGAAATTTTTTAAGTTGGCATCCTTCACATACACCATCCACTTTGACTTCACCAATATTAGGCACATCATCTACTATAGCTTCTTGGAGAATATTTGCTTTATTTTATGAAGACCCACATGCGCCACTCTTGCATGCCATAAACTATCATTATCATTTTTACTAGTTCTCTCCACATGAGTCACCGACGGAGAGCACATAAAGAGATTTTACTCGCATTCGCATCTAGGCTCCAAAGATTTCGCATAATCTTCACATCATGAGAGCCAAAGAGTATATAATTACCGGCATTCGCAACCTGTGAAACGAAAATAAGATTTTTAGTCATACCGGGTACATGATAGACGCTCTTCAAGGTGACTCCATCCTCCATCTTAACAACACCTGCATTTACCACCGGATGAATCGTGTTGTCTGCCGTGACAATAGCATCATTTCCTTCATAGTGAACAAACTTGTCACGTCCTGAGTTTCAAAAAGCGGTCTAAATTTATTTATTTATTTATTTATTTATTTATTTATTTACTTTTTATATCATAGTTTAAACTTGAAACCCGGAATGTCTGTAGACCGTCACATGCATAGAAAATTCTCTATCCACACGGACAGAGTCTCCCCTATACATGCTCGGCTAGGCAAATACAATAATAATCAGAGAAGCGACATAATCAACAACTAAACATAAACATAAACTGCTACAACTAAATACATCCATAAGTACTCCAAACAATAACAACTCCTCAAATACACTGGAAACATCAAGCACTGGCCACAGTGGCCAATAGCAGGGGACAAGTCTATCGTGAAAGCTCACTGGATCGTCTCAATCTCTCAGCACCCGACTAACCTGAAAAATGGTCACCCAGGGGGTGTGAGATACAATATTGATGTATCCCAGTGGGCACGACGGGCTGAGAAATAGCAAGTCGTACCTACTGGATGCAATAATAAGCGGATAACAAACAGGCTGTAATTTGAAAGCTAGATACTGATCATGCTGAAATAAAAGTAGGTACTCATGAAGGAAGTTATACAGGCTATAATGTCTTATGTTCTATATCAGGCAGGTATACTAATGCACAACCATCAAAACTATAATATGAGTATCATGATCATGTGTTAAGCAATAAAGCAGGTATGAAGACAATGCCAGTGTCTCATGTTGTATATCAGGCAGGTATGATAATCAACAACCATCAAGCTATAATTTGAGTACCATGATCATGCGCTAAACAATAAAACAGGTATGCACATATGAAGCTGAATAAGCTATAGTGGCAATCAGGTAACCCTGGTCGATATCAATGCATATAGATCAAGATCATGCTATAAAAAAACAGAGCAGGTATAAAGATGTGTAATAAGATAATGCATCAAAGCTGTCACCACAAATATACCCAATATCATATTATTGTTGGTCACAAGGAGCTCAGGCTAATGCCCACAGGTATACCAGAATGCTATCATAACCCCAATGGGCTCACGGGTCGATGTGACGACCTCTCTACCGGTAAAGAACACCATTGCAGGTAGCAAATCCGCAGGTGTTTGCGACTGAAAGCTGGCTCAATAGGGCGATCATAATGCTGATGCTCAAACTCGCGGTCTAAAGACCAAACAATCGGCATAAAGCCGAAAAATCTCCACTGGGATATCGATACTGATGTAAATCATAATACTGAAGCTCAATCTGCGGTCTGAAGACCGGACAGTCGGCGAAAAGCCGAGGAAATCCCCACTGGGATACTGATACTGATGTAAATTGCAGTCGGGCCTTATTCTTTTTTGTAAATAGTTTCTCAAAAATATCCCACACTTCTTTAGGTGTTTTAGCTTCTCTAATATGATCAAACAAATCCTTATGAATTGATGTCTTTAAGGCAAACATTGCCTTACCGTTTTTAGCAAGCCATATTTTTCTTTCCCCTACATTTGTTGGTTCTTCCTCTGGTATTTTGGTGTCATTTCCATTCACTGTGCCCCATAATTCTTGGCCTTGAAGGTATGCTTCCTTCCATACATGATTTCCAAATTGGATAATTTGAACTTGTGAGCCTTTCTATCCCAAGATGATTGAAGCCTCCAATAGAATCCATCATAGAGGAATTTCAACAAATACCTTGTATACGATACTTGCAAAACACCTCCCTCTTGCTTCCTAAGGATGTAGGATCTCCAATCTCACTACAATAGCCCTTGTAGCTCAGATACCATGAAGAGAAAAATAGAAAACGGCTCCAACCCGAGCACACTCCTTTTCTCCAATGTGTAGAAACCGAAAAATCGAGTTTCCTATATGCCCAAGATCGCACAACCACCATAGAAGACAAGAACGGAGAAATAGAAAGCTCATAATAATAATCTTAAACAACTCCACATATAAATTTAATAAGCTTCACCAACAGGGTTTTTTTTTTACAATTGGCCCCCTAATAAATTTCCTTTTTACAAATAGCCCCCTAATATTTTTTTTTTACAAATAGACCCCTATAATTTATATTTGCAAAATTGGTCTCGTCTCTGCACGTAAGCGCCACACAAGCACCCCGTAGGCGGAGGTATTTAAGTTGAACACGGCTAACCATTCACTGTGTTTTAAACACGGTGAATGGTTTACCGTGTCCCTCTTTTTATCCTCGGTCTCCGTAAATCAAATTCTCAAAAATTACTTCAATTACGGATTTTTCATTCCTACTTTGCCTCCTCATTTTCTCCTTTTCTTTCCATCCATCAAATCTTCAAAAAGTATTCACTTTGCCTCATCCTCTTTTCCTTTTTTTTTTCTATCAAATCTCCAAAAATTACTTCAAATATGAATTTTTCATTTCCGTTTTGCCTCATTCTCTTTTCTCTTTTCCTTCTCTTTCCGTTTATCAAATCCCAAAAATTACTTTAAACATGATAAATGATTCCATCAAATTCTGAAAATTACTTTAAATATGGTAGATAGAGACATGGTAAATGATTCACCGTATATAAACACGGAGAACTATTTATCGTGTTCAACTTAAACACCTTATTTTCTGGTGCTTACGTGGCACATAAGTGGGTTAATACACGAAACACGGCGAACTATTCACCTTTGGACACGGGAATTCATTCACCGTATCCAAACACGGTGAATAATTCAGCTTGTTCAACTTGAACACCTCACTGGCCCTGTCGCTCGCGTGGCGTTCACGTGGCAGGTATAGGGTCATTTTTGTAATTTCAAATTTGACGGGGCTATTTGTAAATTTTTTTTTTCCAAGGGCTATATGCAAAAAAGGCCCTTCAAAACACCATACAATTGGAAATAAAAAAAATACCAAATAAATCTTCAATCGAAAATACCATATAATGAATATTCACAAGAGGGGTAGATTAGAGGTCACTCACTTCAAAGTTCAAACCTAACAATCCTCTTTCACACTTCTCTTGCTCTTGAGAGAAAACACAATATACGGGAATAATAGAAAATTGGAGAATAACCTAATTTTTTTTCTTAACCCTTTTCTTGACTCTCTACTTAACTCTTTTATTCTTTTGGTCCGTAACTAAAACTCATGTGGCCCAACTTGGCCTACTTAATCCAAAAGTAAGCCACATGACTCAACTTGAATCAAAAGCACAAAAGAAAGACCGAATTAAATGCTAAATTAAATGGGATCCTACAAATACACTTATTAATTTAGTAAACAAAAATGAAAACAAAAAACAATTTTGGCACTAATTTTTAACACTCCAAACTCTAAAATTGTTTAGGTTAGGCTTTTTACTTCTCTACAATTTATTAGGTGCTTGGTCACAATTTTTGTAGTGGACTCTATTAATTATATAGCAAGCACTTAATAATGCTTTCCCCTACAAATTGTTCAGTAATCCATAACTAATAAACAGAGACTTCACCTTATATAGTACTATTTTTTCGTTTTGCTATTTCGTTTAATAGCTTTTCTAAGTTGTTTTGTGTCACGGGCCCACAACGGAAGCCACTAGGCACGTCAATAGACCCGCCACCTGTGTGACAATGCATCCCACGCACGCGAAGCGTCTAATACCAACTTACAAGAAATCTAAAAGTTTACAACTAAGCATGTATCAGAGCATAATATAAAATTGAACTATTTACTATCACTGAACAATAATTCATACAAAATCATCTCCAAAACTATAAATACAAATAAAGGATTCTGGCCTCGCCAGTCCCGATGTATAGTGCAACTACCAAACCTATATAGTTGGCGGTCCATCACTGACTCTCAAAATCGGATAGGAGAAGCTATCTACTACGCAATCCCCTTGCCTCGATCTGATGCTGACTCGGTAGGCCCTGAAAAGTAGACCATAAGGGGGTATGAGAACTATAAAATAGTAATTCCCAGTGGGGTACGGTCGGTGACAACCACGGCCCACCCATTAGGTCTACTAGAGGCAAAGATAGAGAAAATCTAAGAAAAGCGAGTAACAAAGCACAATATGTAAAATCTGCTCAATACTATGCTATCATGTCTACACAGATACGCACAAATATAACTAACTCTATCATGCATCAACTAGAATACCCAAAGAAAGGTAAGGTTTCATCCACCCTGACTCATGTTATCCAATCAATACACTGTAACCCATTCATACACTGATCGGATCAACAGTCCGGTCAAGCTTGCGCTGCTTTGTGTCAGCCACTACAATCCCAGGATTGACGCCCGCTACACAAGGCTACTATCATATGTCTATTTGCCCCATGCAAATCGCCATACCTCCAGAGGGGTACTCGAGGGGCACGAGCTCGCCGAGTATTGTAAGCACTGTCATCTGTCAAGCTCAATATGGTTAACAGGCTATAGTCGATGCAATGATCAAACAGATTATAAAACTTCTAACACGGCGCCCCAAGCGCAATCACACTGTCCCACAACTCACCATAAGTCACCAAAAGTCCGCTAGCCTCCAAGACCAAGATGAGGTAGCACATATATCACGATAGATGAGTTAGCACATATATCAAGATAGATGAGGTAGCACATATATCACTATAGATAAGATAGCACATATATCACTATCTCGATAAAACCCCACCCCACGTAACTAACCTCACATAAACGGATACACTAATTGGCACCCTACCCAGTAAAATATTCTCAAATAATCTTATATGGTTCACCAAGCCCCTGCACCAATCTGCATAATGAAACAAGATCCCTATGTCTACATGAAATGCAAAGAATCTCCTAAACATAAATTGTTTGGTACCTATCCATAATCCAATAGTCAAATTATAGCATAGATCCTTTAAGAATAAAATAATAATTTTCTACCCTCAACCCATAGATAAAAAAGCAGATGTAAAAAGTAATACGTCGTTCTCGGCGACACGGAACTTACTTGAATTTCTAATCCTAGAAGAAAACGGAAGACAGGACGATAATGCGCTCCGCGGTGATCTCACACCGGTATGACACCAACCCTCAACAATGCGACAATGGAGGATCCCTTGTGGGACTTCGAAAAATTCGGCTCGTAAAAATCAAGCATAACCATCCCCTAAATCTCAATTTCACCAATAAATCCTCCAATCTAATCTTACTGCAAAAATCAATACCAACCTCGAAAACGGCGCGAGATGAAATCGTGCGCGTGCGTGCGTCGTCGACCAACTCCTTGGATCGCCTTGCGTACTTTCCTCCACTCTCTCTTGATCTTTTTCATGATCTTCCTCTCTCTCTCTCTCTAACTCTAACTCTCGGACTCACGCACGAAAATTTGAAGAAGAAGAAAAAGGGTGGGGCCCACAACCACTTATACCCAAATAAGGGAATTCGAGCGCCTGGAACGAACTTTTGGGTGCCTGAAACCTCACACTCGGGCAACTCGTCAACTAAAAAGACGGCCTGAAACTTCAAGCTTGCGCTCAGAACCAATTCGGGCTACGAAGCTGCGCCGAAAACTCACTGAGTCACCATGTGTCCACCTACCCTTGTTACATCATGTCACCTCGAACTGACTAACGTCACATCAACCTCAACCACTTTTCGGGCACAGCTACAGTAGAATTTGGGCGCCCAAAACCACTGGGCTCAACCCCACCAGAACTGGACGTTCACAGAGGGGTCCGAAACCACCAAACAACACTTTCGAGCGCTCGACTCAGACATCCGAGGGCTCAAAAAGTCACCAACACTCATATTACTTTGGAATGCAGTCCTTGATTTTGTTTTCGCGCCGATTCTGGGCTAAAATAGTTCCAGCTCAGTCTAGTACTCCCAAGATGTGCTACTCCCAAGATGTGCTGACCATTACCCACACTGCAACTTCGCCTATTGCAAAGATCTAGTACACTACATCCTTCCCTCTACAAAAAGTTTGTCCTTGAAACTCAATCTATACTTTTAACAATTGAATATGTAAGGGTAGGGGAAAACTTTTCGCCTTACAAATACGAATCACCCAAACCAATCCCAGAGCCTATCCTAACAACCACCTCTAATCTATCAACTCTAACACACTAAAATCCACAAAGCACATCTAACTGCTCAAAAATGATCTAGTCTAAAGCCTCTAAATCCGAACCTACCAACTAAAGATACAACCAACACCCCACCACACATCACGGCAATAACCTAGAAGTTGAAGTAGTACCTACCAGTACCTCGTTGGTAGCTAATGCATTCTCCACCTGCGCTACGTGCACTTGTCCACTCGACAATTGCTGTTGTTTCTCAGACACGTCGTTCTGGGGCTCTATCCATTCGAGCAAAAGGAAATGGTGCTCTCACTGCCTATTGCGGGGTTGAAGGAGTGGAAGCTACCGACAAGGCGGATGCAACTCCTCGAGGGCAAACTGACCACCTATGTCTCGCCTGTCTACAACGATAACATCTCTCTTGACGCTATGCACACTTAAGAGGGAGGTGTGATCTACCACAATTCACACATCTCAGTCCCTGCTGCTGCGCAGATACTTAAATAAAATTTTGGGATTTAGGATAGAAATAATTGATAGTTAGAAAGAAATTGTATTACTTAATTATTATTCTATTTTGTATTACTTAATATATACTATATTAATATATATTCTATTAATTAGATAATAAATTAATTAGATAGGATAATAAGAAGAATTACAACGAAATGTTTAAGACTGTTTTTTCCTCTTTCCGGATGGTAAATATTTCTCAGAACATGGAGTGTGAATCAAACCCATGCTTGAATTGAAACTGAGATACTGATGCAAGTTCTTCCTTTCTAAATCAGATAGATTCATATATGAAAGAGGATGACAATAAGTTATTTCCAAATTGACTATTTGTTCCTCTGTTAGAGGTGTTGCAGAAATGTCTGTGATTGAGTACATAGCCTTACGAATGAATGGATCGGACCGAATTGGAAAATGGAAAGATTTGTACGAGTTATACGTTTCGTCACCACTTTGTGGAAAATCGTTAGGCATGAATATGTCAGATACCCGTGATAGTCCCCCGGGCCTGTCCCGCGAAGAAATCATGATCTTGGGTACGTGGTCATGAGTTTCTCGGTGGTCACCTCGTACTAGATGGTCCAGCACAGGGTTTCAAGTGCCGCCCGTGCCGCTGCGGCACGGGCGGCACGCACGGGGGCACGGTATGGGGGGGGGGGGGGTGCCACAGCACCCCCCATGCCTCGATACTCGCGAGGGTATCGCGCGAGACAGCGCAATACCCTCGTGGGTATCGCGCGGCACGGGCGGCACGTTCCGCCCGTGCCGTTTTTTTTTTTCTTTTTGTTTTTTATTTTTTGTCTTTTGTTTTTTTTTTTTTTTTTTTATGCCGCTCCTTCCTCTCTCTCTCTCTCTCTCTCACTCAAAGTAGTTTTAATTATTTTTTTTTGAGTTTTTTTTTTGAAGATTTATTTATTTATTTATTTGGTGGGTTTTGTGTCTATTATTTTTTTTTTTTGGTAGATTTTTTTTTTCTGATAAGTCCTTATGTTCTTTATTCGATTTTTTTTTTTTTTTTTTTGGGGATTGGCCTTTGTATCCCCACATAGTTTTTTTTTATTTGAATATTTTTAATTTGTAAAGTTTTTTTTAAAATATATATAAAATTAGATAATTTTTTATTTGTTGTTTATAAAAAGTTGAAATAGATATACTTGATTTAATTATTATATAGTTAAAATTTTAATTATTTTGGATAGATCTAGTATTTTATATAAGATTTGCAATAAAAATAATTTTTACTTTAAAGATTTTGTTTTTTAATTTCAAAAATTAAAAATACTAATAAAATTAAAAGTTAAATTAAATCAATTGATACATAAATTTGTTTAATTTATTTGTCTTTTAATTTATTGCTCATGTTGTTCCTTTTCAGTATGTTGTTCTTTTTCTAACTTTCTTAAATAAATTTTACTAGTAAATTTTATTATTATATTTTAATTTCTATTCTCTATGAGGTATAATTTTTTTTTTACATTTAAAAAAACTTACCACTATATTAATTGATTAGTATAGTAAGCTATATATAGTCAATATTCATAATTATTTGACTAAATCTTTCAAAATAACATTATAAAAATTTATTAGAAACAAAAAAATTATAAAAAAAATGTGCCAGAGCATGCCACTGAGAGGTCATACGTATCCATCGGCATGCAAGCGTGCCACGTGTCGGCACGGAAGCGTGCCGGTACCGTACCGTGCCAGGTGGACAACGACACGCCCCCGTGCCACGGCACTTTATTCCTTGGTCCAGTATCGTCCTTAGTTGGCCTCTTCCTTTCTCGCCCTCGCTCTAGCTCCCGTGCTTCTCTTATCACAACTGCGCCTTGCTCGGCGCGTAAGGCCATCTCAACTGATGCATCTAGGGTCTGCACTTGCACTAACTGATAAAGCTCCTGCCGCAGTCCCCTCGAATAAATCAGCCTTGTGTCGTTCATTCCGAGCCACAAACTGCACACAACCTAACAGGCGGGTAAACTCCTTCAGATATTCCTGTACTGTGAGGCCACCCTGCCTCAGCTTCTTCAAATCATCATTCATCCTCTCCTACAACTATCCAAAAAATATGCCCCAAATAGCATTCCTCGGAACTCCTTCCAGGCCACTAGCGGTGCATTCGTAGGTCGCCCGCTCTAGCCTTTTCCTACCATGCACGGCCTTCACCCTCCAAGTAGCGAACCGCCAAATGCACCTGATCCCTCTCAGGGATAAATAAATTCTTAAACAGTCTCTCTACCTCCGACTTAAGTCTCTACTACCTAGGGCTTTGTGTTCACCCCATTGAATTGGTGTAGGTCAAACCTCCTAAAGTCCGCAACCTCTTATGTATCCTATCTTGTTCTGCCTTTGACACCTCCTGGGCAGTGATAGATGTGCCCATAGTGACCATCGATGCAACTAGTGCAGTCTTCGCTGGAGGTGATGGGGCCATTGGGGCCTCGGTTTGAGCAGTCGGTGGGGATACCGACTGCTCCAGGGCTCTCTGTTCAACATTCGCCTGCTGTGCCCGCATCTCACACATCCTCCTCATGTACTCTCTGTCTCTCAATCGCTTATGCCATACTCACCAACTGCTTTCGCAGCTCCTGCATCTCAATAGGTCCCGCCTGGACCGATACATTGCGGGGTCCAACCAGATTCGATATCTCAAGCAATGCAGGGGTAGCTCGCGTTGTTGATCGCTCGCCCGATCGTCTGCATGACAGGGCCAACGGTGGTCGTCCTCAACTAGGCATCGCGATCACCTGAAAAACAAAACTCATGTCAGTCACATAACTTTAACCGTACAACACAACCCAATAAAGCGAAAGTTTAGAAGGACATCTCTTTTCTTTTGCAATATTATGTTGTTTGTAGCCAACATAATTCAGCAAGAAAAGACGCATTTCCTTTGATCACTCTTTATCTTCTTTTGAAGAGTTTATACAATTAATCTACCGACTTTCGCTACAAATCACGTCTCTCATGTCTTATTTCCTAAGGTTTGCCAAAAATCTAGGGTTTCCTGAGTCTACACGACCTATTCCTAAGCTCTGATACTATTTAAGTCTGTCATGCCCCGGGCCCACAGTGGAAGCCACCGGGCATGTCAACAGACCCGTCACATGTGTGAGGACGCACCCCACACACGCGAAGCGTTCAATACCAACTTTCAAGAAATCTAAAAGTCTACTACTAAGTATGTATCAAAGCATAAAATAAAACTAAACTATCTACTATCACATTACAATAATTCATACAGAATCATCTCCAAAAATATAAATACAAATAAAGGGCCTTGACTTCACCAGTTCCGATGTATTGTGTAACTCCCAAACCTATACAACTGGCGGTCTATCACTAACTCTCAAAACCGAGTAGGTGAAGCTATCTACTACGATCTCCCCTAACCTCATCCTATACTGGCTCGGTAGGCCCTGAAAAGTAAACCATAAGGGTTCATGAGAACTATAAAATAGTAATTCCCAGTGGGTACGGTCGGTCACAACCACGGCCCACCTATTAAGTCTACTAGAGGCAAAGATAGAGAAAATCTAAGAAAAGCGAGTAACAAAGCATAATATGTAAAACCTGCTCAATACTATGCTATCATGTCTCTACACAGATACGCACAACTATAACTAACCCTATCATGCATTAATTAGAATACCCAAAGAAAGGTAAGGTTTCACCCACCCTGACTCATGTCATTCAATCAATACACTGTAACCTATTCATACACTGATTGGATCAACAGTCTGGTCAAGCCTGCGCCGCCTTGTGTCAGGCACTACTGTCACGCCCCGAGGTTGAACTGCGACCCGGGCTCGCCAACAAATCCGCCATCTATACGGAAAACCCCGCACATGCGAAATGTCTAACCTACAAAATAGTATCTACAATTATACAAATATCAGAGCTGGAAATAAAGCAACTAAAACCAATCTCACATAACTGTATATCTGGAAAGAGGCAAGTACAAAACCTAACTCAACAGTAAAAGTAAATAAAATACACTCAGACTGTACAGTACTAAATCCAGCAGCTCCTAAAAGGGGTACATCTATCTCTCTCAAACTCGGGCAGGGATATAACTCACGACTCTCTTACCTTGGTCTGAAGAACCAGCACAAACGGGTACAGAAGCTGTAGTATTTGAAAAAGAAACACCACAGCGGATGTGAGAACTACATCAAAGGAGTAGTCCTCAGTAGGTACCGTCTCCAAGATCAACGATCTATCCACTAAGTCTACTGGAGGTAGAAGTAACAAATATGCTGAATAAATAGTAAAGCTGAAAAAAAACTACAGCTACTATGCTTCTAACTATCATGCCCAAAGAAATGGCAGAATGAAATAACAGTAAACAACTACTCGCTCATAAAGTACTCAAATCAACTCAATCTCAATGACTGCCATGCCGGGTCCAGTCAAGCCTGCGCCCACCTATGACCACAATCCACGCCGGGCAGGATTTACGTAGGGTGTCCAATCGGACTACATCGACATCACGCAAAACTGCCTAAACAGGCCTAGCTCCGGAGCGGCTCTCATGGGGTGCGACCTTACCGAGGAAAAAGGCGATTGTCTTTCGAAAAAAGGCTCCTGAAGGCTACAGTCTAATCCACGATCTCTCAGATCGGAAAACTCACTATGCTCAATCAGCTTACAACAAAGGTCGGAGAACTCTCAACGACTCTAGGATCACAATCTACCTGACTGACTCCCAACACTAGGAAAGACTATCCATAACTATCCAAGTCCACTCGGCCACCTAAGCTCAAGTGCAAATGTAATCTACACCACCCCAACCACTCAAACTCACCAACTGGATGGAAACAGCTATCACAGTCGAAGAAGGAATACAAGTAGTGTAGAAAGTCCAAATATAAGATAAAATACGAGAGTTGAGAGTTTTCTAAAGTCACTGGTTTGATACATGCAATATATATGACTTGGGTGCTAGTCAAGGTTCCAACTCAATTCTAACAGGTACATCATAAACATTACTATAACTAGCATGCTGATATATGTATAACAATAGGCGTAGTAAGGAGTCCTTTGATTTTGGGGAAAATCCAACCCACCTGGATCGCAATCCAACCACGAAACCAAAGCAATATGATGTAGCAACCCTCACGGTCAATGCACTGTCGAAAAGAAACTTCAGCTCGAAGAAAGATGTAAATTCCGACTGAAGTCCAACTGTAGCAACTACAGGCTCAAACAACTCTTGAAGACCTTTAAATCCAATAATATACCTATAAAATTCCAGAAACGAGTTTCCCACTTGATCTTCAAGAAGTTTAGAACATCTCCAAGTTCTTTAACCCTCAAATCCAAAAGAAAAAGATGAAGAAAATCCATGATCATCAAGTTTTGTCCAGAAAATCCAGCATGAGCACAAAAGTCAAAGAAAAGCTTAATATACCTGCTCAGGAGCTGAAATGAAAGGCTATCATCAATATCAAACTTTGAGCTCTATCAAAGGTCAAGCTCTCCTCCAAATTTCAGGTCCAAACTCTTCTTCTACAACTCAGGGGAAGTCAAGGAAGAAGAGTCGACCGTGCTGCCAGCAACTGTAATAGAACTCCAAGCTCAACAAAGGAGGAGAAAAGATGAAGAGGAAGCTCTCAAACCATCCAAAACTCTGTCAACATGGGTGGAGAAGGTAGAGAGCTCAACTAAGGTCGCAAGGAGGCTAAGAGGTGGAAGAAATATTTCCCTCGGATCCCTGGAAAAAGCTCAAAACACAGCTGAAAAACCAATTTTCGGGCGCCCGAATTCACTAGGTCCATTCGGGCCCTCAAATGCTTGAAAGCCACTTGCCACGCGTCGCCATTCGGACGCGCCCAAAATCCACCTGCGCCGGCTCTACGTGCGCCACGTGTCCCGTGCATAGTTGGTGCGTGCGGGGCCGCCAGCGGGGCGCTATGTTTCCCCGCGCAGGCGGTGCGCGCCGCGTGCGCCACGCATCGTCGTGCGCCGCCAACCACCAAGCGCCACGTGTCCTTGCTGCGGTCCATTGGGCTAGCAAACGTTCGGGCGCCCGAATCCTTGGTTTGGGCGCTCGAATCCTCCTGAAAACACAAAAATAGTGTTTTCGCACGATTTTTTGCGTTGAGTCCGTTTCTCGCGTCCATTTCTCGCGTAAATGAACTCGACACACAACAAAGGTGTCCATAAGCCGCTGACCAACCAACCTAACCGTCAGTCAGGATTTGGGTCTCCACATCCTCCCCCACTAAAAAGAGTTTCGTCCTCGAAACTAAACATACCTCAAAAGAAAGTCTCAAACAAATAAGGGTGGAAAATCCTCAACTCATCCTTTGGCTCCCAAGTCGTCTCGCGCTCCTCATGATGACTCCACTGGATCTTCTCGTACGGCATCACTCGATTGCGCAATTCTTTCATCTCACGAGCAAGAATTCGCATCGGGCGCTCGTAGCTCATATCATCGCTCAACTCCCGGAAAGTAAAATCAATTACATGCGCGGGGTCAAAAACATATCTCCTCGGAACCGATACATGAAAAACATCATGTGTGCTAGCCAGTCGTGGTGGTAGTGCTACTCGATAAACAACTGGTCCTATCCGCTCGAGTACCTCAAAATGGCCAATGAATTGTGAGCTAAGCTTCCCGCGCACTCCAAATCTCTGAATTTCTCTGGACGGCGAGACTTTCAAAAAGACATGATCTCCCACCTGAAAATTTAAGTCTCGTCGCCTAGTATCAGCGTAGCTCCTCTGTTGACTCTTGGCGGTCTCAAGATGTCGTCGTATAACTCTGACCTTTTTCTCTGCCTCATGCAGGACATCAGGTCCCAAAGTCATCCTCTCACCCACGTCACTCCAATATAATGGTGATCGACACTTGTGTCCATACAACGCTTCAAATAGACCCATCTGAATAATACCAACCTCAACCAAAGTCTAGGACACATGCTCTCAACATGTCCTCTAAGATCTGAATGGTCCACTCGAATTGTTGATCGGTCTGTGGGTGAAAGGCTGTACTAAAACGGAGCTGAGTCCCCAAAGCTGTCTGTAAATTTCGCCAAAAATGCAAGACGAATCTCGGGTCTCGATCTGATACTATCGAAATAGGTACTCCATGTAGTCTCACTACCTCATCTAAATATAACTGTGCAAATCGCTCCAGAGTCCAAGTCATCTAAACCGGTAGGAAGTGGGCGGACTTGGTCAGTCTATCCACTATAATCCAAACTGCATCAGCACCACTTTGAGATCTCGGCGATCCCAAAATGAAATCCATAGTATTGTGATCCCATTTCCATTCAGGAATTGGAAGGCTTTATAACTTGCTAGCAGGAACTCGATGCTCTGCTTTTACTTGCTGACAAATCAAACATTGGGCAACAAACCTTCCAATATCTCTCTTCATGCCATTCCACCAGAAATGTGCTCTGCTTTTGCCTCTTTCATTCATTTATTTACTCATTTATACTTATTCAACCTTGAGTTCATTGACTCTATGTTGCATTGCATACTTAGCCTAGAGTTCATTAACTCTATATTGCATTACATCATTAACCTAGGGAGTTCATTAACTCTATATTCCACATTTTACATTAACCTAGAGTTCATTAACTTTTTCACATTTCATATTAACCTAGAGTTCATTGACTCTATGTTTCACATTTCACATCAATCTAGAGTTCATTAACTCTATATTCCACATTTCACATTAACCTAGAGTTCATTGACTCTATGTTAAACACTCTATCATGCAGCCTTAGGTTATTCCCCTAAGACAATGCCATCCATTTTGCTTAGAGTTATCTCCTAGATTACATGCCACTTGTTTGAACTCTTAGCCTAGGTTTTCTCCTAGTTTCACATCCATGCAATTTGCAAGTTAACCTTCCTCTAGATTTATTTACATCAATTACTAGGGTTATACCCTAACATGATTACAACTACACATTAATCTTTGCCATCTTTACACATGCAAGAACAACCTACATTAGGTTTAACATAGCTCTCTTTTAGGGCTAAACCCTATTTACTTCACATTCAATAACTCACTACACTAACATGCTTCTAAATCAAAAAGCAAAAGAAAAAGGGGAGAGTTCACCCTTTTTCGGAAATATCCCCCACCTTCTTATATGGTTCCTTGAAAAGAGGGTTTGATCTCTTGATCTTCAAGAAAAATTCCTAAAACATGGGTTAAAAACCAAAAGAGATCATTAAAAATCTCTTTGGAGCTCAAAAATCCAAAATTTTCAAATTTTCCAAACATCCTAAAAACTCACATTTTGATTTCTTACTCAAGAGAGGCTGGGAGAGGTTCTTCTTCCTTCTAGAGTCCTTCCCTTGTGGTCCTCTTTCGATCCGTGGCTTCGAAAGAAATCAATCCTACCAAAACCCCATCTCCAAGCTTGGGTTTCTTCTCTTCTAGAGAGAGAAAGAGAGGAGAGAGAGAGTGAAAGAGGGTGCTGAGGTTGGGGGAGAAGTCCAACTTTTATATTAGGCCCCCACCCCATATTTACAAGTTCGCCACTTCCAGACTTTTCAACCCACGACGGTCCGGACTCTTTTTTCCCACGGTCGGACCCCGAACGTTACCCTGCACCGTGCGAAGAAGGTTCGGACTCTTTTCCTACGGTCCGGATCTTGCGATAGTACAACATTTCCTACACCTTATTTTTCCTCTCATTTTTGATCTGGAATTTCGATTTTCGTTCCGTTTTCTCTCCAAATCAAATCCTACACAACCGAAACTTCTACACATTTTCAGCACTTCCAAAAATCTTTCACATCAAAATTTTATGATTATTCCTCCTTGAAATAATCAAATCCTCAAAACACGACTATTCTTCATATTTTTTTGTTTTCGCTCTACGAGGCCCTAAACCCCATGGAATCATTCCGACATGCACGGAATTCGTTTCTAACATACCAACAGCCATTTTACTGTTCCAGGGTCGATTTTAACCCAATTTTCATTTTGGAACTTATTTTAAATTCCGGTTTCAACTCAACTTCGATCCGAACGCTATTTGCTTCAAACCAAACTTGTTCCACCTTATTTTAATCATATTTTGAAATATGTTTAGAGTGACTTACCCGCACTTTGCTACTTTAGCGAAGCTGGAGCACTACATATATACAGCACATGATATGGAGTTAGGACTTCCCAGTTGTTAACTTTAGATGCACACATCCTTCTCCAAGCACATTTTTTGTCGATTCACTTCCCATGTTTTCATTTCCTCCAAAGGATTCCTAGAAACAAGAAAAATATGGTTTATTAAAATACACATGCATTGTAGCCCTAGTTCCAATGTGGAAAGACTAAAGCAATTAATTTCAGGGGTTACACTCACATACCTCTGAAGAGTGGGTGCATAAGTGTTGGCCACTAAATTCACTTGCGGGTGCAAATTCTCATGGCCTTTATTTTCCTTTTTGTGATCAGACTTTGTCCTTTTGGTAGTAACAGTCTTTGGCCAAATGATCAGTTCTTCTACAAGCCCAGCACTTCTTTCCTTTCCTAATCTTAGTTAATTTTCCCTTTGGCTTAAGAAAATTACTTTTCTTATTTTTAATTTTTCCATCGAACTTCTTCCTGATTGGAAGATCATTATGCTTTTTCATAATTTCAACTAAATTCACATTTGATTGACTCTTACTTGAATTGAGATTTGTCTGCATCTCTTTGTTTTTCCTCAATTCTAAGAGAGGTGCAATCAAATAATCTAAAGTCAAGTCATTTTTGTCATGCCTCAAGGTTTGAGCATAGAAATTCCAAGAAAGAGGTACTTTTTCAATAATAGAGCAACATATTTTTCAGATATGTGAATGCCATATTCTTTCAAAGCATAAATAGTACTTAAATAACAAGAAAGTGGTACTTTTTCAATAATAGAGGCAATAACATGTTTTTCAGATATGTGAATGCCATATTCTTTCAAAGCATAAACAGTATCTTGCAATTCATATGTGTGTTCAATAACGAAACAATTATCAATCATTTGTAGTCATTAAAAGAATTAACAATTTATTTCTCTAAGCCAGCATCGTCATCACCATACGTAGATTCTAAAGCATTCCAAAATTTAGAAGATGAAGTAGAACATACATCTCATAAAGCCTATCAAATAATACATTTAAAATACAATCATGACATAAGAAATTAATTTCTTTTGGTAATTTGGTGGGTCCTTTCTCTTTTTATTGACAACATTCTTATTGGAAGATGAATCATCCTTGTCTTTAGAGGATGAATCTTTCGGTGTATCTTCAATTCTAGATTGATTATCGCTGACATAAAGGGCCCAAACAAGTGAGTCAATGTTGTGTAAGGTGCTGCCATCCTCTAAAAGTAGATCCAACAAATTTTTAGCTTTAAAATCATCATGACGAGGCGACATATTCAAAAAATAGCAAGTAAACAATCAAACACAAAGTTCTACTTTACGAAGAAATCTACTCTGAAATTCAGAAAGTAGAATATAATATTTTAAAATTATTTTAACTATTAATTAATTAAGAAAGGTTATAGAAGTGGACCAGGTTAGTGAAGGCACGCTCGTCACACTTTCTGTATAGTAGTTTCAAGCCCCTCTTATGGCGCACATGAGTCTTTTGCTTGCTACTCCCCAAGATACAATCACAACCTGCCACTGCTGGAAGTCACATGCATTGTTTGAAATTCAGTGAATTTCAAACACAGAGAGACTCTGAACACTTAAAGTAGGATAGGGTTGAAAACAGATGGTGTAGGAAAGGGAAATGGAAATCTCAAAATATGTAGGAAGATTTTGATATAGCCAAAACATCAATATCATCTGTCGGATGAGATAACATTTAAATAGAATGTGAAGCTGCCTAAGGTAGCTCATGTAAAATAATTAAATATACTCTAAATAAATTTAAATTAAAGTAAATTCTAATTTAAAACTATCTTTTAGATTAATTAAAAAACAATTTCTTAAAGGTGCAATTGGGTGAACACGACGATCCACTGACGGAGTTGCAGGTGTTGGCTACTCATGTAACCAACCCACCTGAGGGAATCCCCAAGGAGATTTTAAAAGTGGGGTCAACATATGCGTTAATTACATGTTTATGAAAATTTTAAATTGCCATACTTAATTTAAAATAACTAATAGATTTTACCTTTTGTGATGTATCCTTTGTTTTCCTTTTTTTTTTTTTGGCACAGATCTAGCTCAAAATCGTTACTTTGAAGATGAGGCATTTATTGGGTACTTGAAGTACCTTCAATACTGGCAGCGACCTGAGTACATAAAATTTATAATGTCAGTTTTGCTATGACATTAGTGCATTTTGAAGTTGTTCGCTTGCAATGATAGTTTGTTTTATCTATCTGTTAATTGAGTAGTTATTTGAATGTGTAATTTATGATTATTACATTTGTTATTGATGTATTTAGGTATCCACATTGCCTTTTCTTTCTAGAGCTTCTCCAAAATGCAAACTTCCGCAATGCGATGGCACACCCAGGAAGCAAGGTAACCTTTCTATTATCCTAGTAAGTGTTAAAATTCGAACCTAAGTTGTCAAATGCTTTTCTTATTCTTTCTTGCATAATGTCTTCTCAATCTTTTATGCTTTCTTTAAGAATTTCTGTGTTGTCAATTTCATCAGCCATTTTGTTGTTTTTGGACCATTTGTGACAAAAAAAGAAGTCATGGTTTGTATTCTAATTTGTTAGTCAGAAATTTATAATCAAGAGGCTTATCTATGAGGATGATAGATAACATTTTCTTCTTTGGGAATGATGTTATCAAAGAAACTGTTTTGGTGCGCTAGTCTCTTCTGGCATAGGGTTGGGAAAGTCGCTAGGTATGCAGCCCACTCTAAAGGCACTGACAGTACTTTTTTATCAGGCAACATGTTTGGTGATTGTTTTCATACATTATATTTGTACATCCTTCTTTTATTGTTTTTCAGTTCTCATCTTCTCTTAGTTTGGTGAACTCATTTAGTCCCACTGTACTGACCTTCCGCAACATTTTGACAGGAGCTGGCTCACCGGCAGCAGTACTTCTTCTGGAAAAACTACAGGAACAACAGGCTGAAGCACATCCTACCACGCCCTCTTCCTGAACCCGCTGTACCTCCCGTGCCCCCTCCACCTGTGCCTGCACCCGTGCCTGCACACCCTCAAGCTCCTCCTGCATCCTTGCCACCTATGACTACTGCCAGTGGATCCACGTTGTCGCCCATGCAGTTTATTGGAGCACCCAGCTCTAACCTCCCAAAGGCCGACATGAGAAATACTATGGGAGATCGGAGAAAGAGAAAGTATGCACGTTACTTCGCTAGCATGCTTTCTATAGCTCTTCTTTTCCTCTTTGTCACTCATTAAGTCCTTTATCCAGTTTTATGCATTTATACAATTTTGTTCTTTAGATTATGCTTCCCAACTTTTCGCTTTTGCATTCACTTTATAAATGATAATAATCAATGCATAAGGACAATAATCAACCTTGAAACTTTACGTTTGAAAATATTTGAAATGCACTGTCAATAATGTAATTACTGCATAGTAAATATGTTTACTCTTTCTGTGTGCAGGAAGGAAGGTTGAAGAGGCTATCCCCGTTAACAGATGAATCACGTCTCCTGCTTGCTGGTAGGATCTTTTTTTCCTTTTTCCTTTCTTTTTAAGTCCTTTTTGTGCGTGTGCACACGGGTATTGTGTGTGGGATCAAATTCTTTTTATAATTTAGTTGTTTGCACATTTAACTGTGCCTGTTCTGCATGTCTCTGTATTTAAAGCATAGTGGCACGAGCTAAGCTGTGGGAATAATAAATATGACCCCATTATGCTCAGATAGCAATGGCGTAATCTGGCTATTGGCCCACTCTATCTTTATGCTAAAAGACTACAATGTGAATCATTGCTTTAATACAATGCTAACTAATCAATTTCATTTGTTCATGTATAGGAAAAGTTGGAACAGGTGGAGCATGGTTGTCTCAGAATTCCTGGCAATAGCAGCTGGAAGACCACACCATGCCCCTTTACTTGTTATCCATTCCTCCAATTACTACATCCATCCGCTGTGTGACTTTTCCAATAAATTGGTTGGTAGTATTTCACTCAGGAAATTACTCTTAAAATTTTGTGCTTAAAAACAAATTGAAAGTTTGAACCACCAACACATAATGAATTTAATTTTGATTTTTTTTTTCTAATTTTAAGATTATACTTTTCATGAGTTTGATTTGTATATTAATTTTGTTTCACATTCTAATGGTTAATAATGTTTCTATAAATCAATAAAATTTTTTGGTCTAAGAGCAATTTTGTGAAAACTAACCGAGCGATGTAAAAGTTGGAAAAAAAGGTCTTTGAGTCTTTAATTGGATCTTTTCGTGCCTCAAAATTTTCAAGACTCCGACTGCATTTGTTATGAAATATATCAATAATAAGATTCGTAACATTCTCTCAATTTTGACAATTTCGTGATAAAAATTAAAATTATATAGAGGTATTCATAATGTTCAACTCATCAAAAATACAAAATTGAGGTTCATTGCAATCATGGAAATTATGAACCTCTCGTGTGAAAGATCCAACTGAAAGAAAAATTACAGGCTCATAATTCCTAGAACAATTTTTATAATTTAAATATACTTTGCGTTTTTAAGTCGAGCAAAGTTAATGTTACAAATTTTGAAATGTAAAATCTCTCTTCCTTTGTTCATGCATGTAAATTTAAATTTAATTTAAAAATTTTCCAGTATCTTTAATATTTCTCCTTAAGTTCAATATCTCTCTCACTACATCTTTTTCTCTCTTTTACTTCTTATAAAATACTTCAAATCACAACCTAATCATATAGGAGTAATAAAATCTATTTTAAATATATCAAGTATATAATCTAAGAATACTTACAAACCACAATTCGTAAATTTAAGACACTAACTAGAAGACAAAAGGTATAAAAAATATTAAGATGTAATAAATCATGAATCAAACGAATGAAAAATATCTAAATGTGCTAAAATTAGTGAGTAGATTCTCAACCCAGAGAAATCTTGCATTTAGTAATTATATTTTCCAACGATAATTTCTTATATCTTCAAAACTTTTAATATTTTTAAATATTTTTTTTTCTAGATGTATTAAAGATACTAGTGACGAATCCGCGCTACGCTGTGGCAATGATATAAATTTTCATTTTAACACAAATAGTTAAATTTTATGTTAAATTTATATTATTGGTTTCTATTTATCTCTGTCTACAAATATCTTGAGAACTATAATATATATAATCATTAATTCAATATCCAACAATATAAAAAATTTCTATAAAGTAGTCTTAAAAATTCACTACGCACAAAGATCCACCAATTAGAAGAAACCTCGTTGCAAAAAACAGAAGGAAACAAATGAATTAAATCTGATGAGTGAAAGTAAGAATATCTGCTTAATTTTTTATTTTTTATTTTTTATTTTTTATTTTTTTTTTATTTAAGAAAAGATAGCATACTATTCGCTTCGTTTATTTTTGAAATAAACTTAACTAGAAATGTGAAGCAATTAAGCTTCGAACTCGGGTCAAGAATATCAACCACCAAGTATTTTGTCACTTGCAAACAACTCACATTCTATTCCTTTACCAAAACACTCTCTCAAAATTTAAAGTGTTCTAATTATTTATTTTGATTTTAAATACACTAAATATTTTTGCTTGATTTGTTATCCTATTTTTCATTCTATCACAATTCAATTTTATTTTCTATTTTCCTTCCAATTACGAACAAAATAAGTGTTTAAGAAATAACAAAATAATATCAATTCCAAACTAGACCTCAAAATATTATTATTATTTCTTATTATTATATTATCGGACTTTGTTATATTTCGTCTGGCACAATATAATTATTTTGTGATAAGTCCCTAGGGTAAATACTATATTTTACCTTATTCAAAAAAATGTAAATTTATCATAAAATTATAAAAATATTTTTATAAAATATAATTTTATTAGTAAGTTTTAGAAAAAAAAATACAAAAATTTGGAATAATTTTTTTAAAAAAAGTTTTTGATGACAAATTAGATGTTACCCCTTTTCCCATTGTGGGTCCCAGTGTATTGACCAGCCGCGTGGCGCGACAACGACCGCTCATCAATCTCCCGTCTCGTACGGCGGGATCCACGGCGTTTCCCGCGAGCGCGCTGACGTGGCACGAAGACCTCCGCAAGATATGGTCTTTGTGGTCGGTGGTCCAGCGAATAAGAAACCGACACGTGTCCGGAAGAAAAACTAGTCGTTGGTTGGTCGTTTGAAAATTACACAAAGATTTGAATCAAAGTCCAAACTATGTCCATTTTGGAAAAGACCATTCAAATTCTATTTTTTTAATTTACATGTTCTTAATTTCTCACTTTTTAAATTATTTTTTTTTAGATAATAAGCTTAAAATTTTTTGCTAAATTTAAAAGCTCTCTTAGCTAGAGCAAAGACTTGTGTGTTTTTAAAAATGCGGAGCCTTCCGTACTCTTAAGCTGTTTTTAATATTGAGACTTCTGAATAATCAATCGGTTCCATTAGATTTGATTTAGAATATTTAAAAAATTTAAAAATAAATTTTATGATTTTTCGATATCATTTACCTAGTGATCGAAATGGCTCAAAATCAACGGCTGAAAATAAAAATCTCAGAAAATGTGATGATATGATACTAAAATTTTAGATAAAAAATATTAATCTTATTCTGTATAGTATAAAAAATATTCTATCAAAATTTTACGTGATTTGGATATTTCTACACCGTTAAATTTACAAACGACTGACCACGATCATTAAAATTATTGATATTGGGCCACTTTGATCACTAGGCAAATAATATCAAAAATTCGTGAAATTTAATTTCTAAAACTTTCAAAATACTTTAGATCAAATTTAACGGAGCCGATCGTTCATTCGAATATCCCAATATCAAAAATAATTTGAAAGTATGGAGGCCTCTGTACTTTTAAAAGCACACAAGCCTAGCTCCTATTAGCTATTAGCTATTATTTATTAATTAGTCAAATTTTATCAAAAAATTATAATTAAAATTAGATAAAATTACTGATGAATTCGATAAAATTCCTAATAAATTTAATTAAAATCATCCAATTTTGAAAAATCAAAAGGGCACGTGTATCAATGAGAAAAGCTAACTTGTCTTGTATATTTCTATCTATTTATTTAGAGCACGTGTTGAAATCAATCTCTCTCTCTCTCTCTCTCTACAAAAGTCTTCTCACTAAGTAATGTTGTTCGTGTACTGCAAAAAAAAATATACATTTTACACTTTATTAATCTAATAGATATGGAATATGTTTCACTACTTATTAATCATTTCACTTATTGGTGAAATGACACCCCACTGATTGGATCGGTAAAATATGAAATATACACCTTAAAAAAAATATATAATTTTTTTTTTTTTCTACTCAATTGGGATTAATTTATAAAAATTTCCAAACTTTATTACTTCTGTAAACAAATTCTTAGGCCCCGTTTGGTAATGGGTTAAGATAGAATTAGCTAATCCTGGGATAAGTATAAAGTACGGAACTAGAGTAAAAAAACGTTTGGGATGATTCCAGGGATAAGAGATTTTGTGTTTTGTATGGTATCGTTTGGTTCGGGAATTAGTGAGAATTAGTAGTACCAGGTACAAGTATAAAGTTGAGTATAAGGTAGGATAAATGAAAATAGTGTTTGGTTGGGATATAGGTTAGTACCAGGTATAAGAAAAATAATGTTTGGTTGGGATTGAAGAATAAGAGGAATAAATAGTTGACTTTTGAGTAAAAAGACGAATATGCCCTTATCTTTTTATATGGGAGTAAAAATTGATAAATAAATATTGTATTATAACTTTTTAAATATAATAATTATAATATTTATAATGTAATTAATTAGATAATATATAAAATTAGTGTTAATTATTTACATGTAAAAAATGATTAATATTATATAAAAATTATAATAAAATTTTCTGGTAAGATATATAATTTTAAAAAATGAATATTGTAGTGTTAATTATTTATATTTAATATTAATTTTGAATATTTTAATAATTATTGTACTTATCTATTAAGTAATAAATTAAATAGTATATAAAATTATTGTTAATTATTTATATTTAAAAATGGATTAATATTATCTAAACATTACAATAATTTTTCCTGGTAATATATAAAATTTAGAAAAATCATTAATTAGTGTTAATTAGTGTTAAAATTAGAGTTAATTTTTTGTTGTTCTAAAATTAATATTAATTATTTATTTTGCGTTGGGAACGAGGATGCGGTACGGAGGAGAGGTTTTTTAGCCGGCGGCGACGAAGAGCTACAGGAAAGGCCGAGAGGCGACGGCGGCGACGATAATAATAAGTAATTATTATTTATTTTATTTTCTAAAATAATTATTGTAATATCTATAATTAATAAATTAAATGATAGCTAAAATGAGTGTTAATTATTTAAATTTAAAAAATAATTAATATTATGTAAAAATTATAAAAAATGGGTAAAGTGTGCAGGGGTAATATAGAGGAGAGAGGAAATTGGGGTAATTCTGGGGGGGGGGGGGGGGGGGGGGGGGGGGGGGTGAGAATTAATGTTGGCTGTACCAGGACAAAAGGCAAAAGGGGGGGATTCGAATTCCCCCCCTGTTCCAAAGTGTTTGGGTACAAAGGGGGGGTATCCCCCTTTGTACCCATACCAAACACTGCCTATGAGAATAGAGAATAAGAAGAATAAAGAGGTTAGATTAGGGTAATTTACCTTTTTGCCCTCGAGATTTAATATGTGATAAAACTTGTTAAAATTTAATTAATTTATTTTAATTAATGGATTAAAGCTTTAAAAAATTAAGATAAAATCAAAATCATAATCAAATTATATTTTTTTGAAAATAGTATTTAATTTAATATTTTATTTTCTCAAATTAAATTTAAAATTTTAAATATAAAATTTCAACATTTAAATTTTAAAATTTAAAATTTTATAATATTAATTTGTGATGATGAGAGTGTATTGGGAAGAGAGAAAGGAGGTGGGATGAAGGAAAAGAGAGAGAGGAGAGAGGGGGATTTGTGATGATGAGAGTGTATTGGGAAGAGAGAAAGGAGGGGAGAAAGGATAGTTTGGTAAAAAAAAAAAATTATAAAATAATGAATAAGAATTGTTGTTCCAGCTTATTCTGCTTGTACTGGAACTAGCTGTACCGGATAATTCCTGATACGTTTGGTAGAATAAGGGGATAAACCCTTTATTCCTTGTTCTAGCCCCGAAACAAACGTGCCCTTAGGTCTTGTTTGGATTGGGTATAAAGGGGGGATATCCCCCTTTGTACCCAAACACAATTGGGTTTGGGGGGGATTGGGATATGCGGGGGGGGGGAGGAAATATCCCATTCCAATCCCCCCCCTCCCCATTTCCCAAGGCAGAGCTCTGCCTTGGGAAATGCATTTATTTTTATTTTTATTTATTTTTTTTCTTTTATACTTCGTTCGTATTTTTTTTTATTTATTAAAATTTTTAAATAATTTTTTTTTAAAAATTTTAAATTTTAAATTTTATAAATTTTAATTTTTTTAATTTTATATTTTAATAAATCTAAAAATTTTATTTTATTTTTAAAAAATATTAATTTTAAAATTAATACAATATTTTTATATTTTTTTAAAATTTATATAATTTTAAAATTAAAATTTTTACTCCTAATTAAAAATTTAAAATTAAATTTTTTTTGCTCCCACTTAAAATTTTTATAAAAATTAAAATTAATAAATATTTAAATTTGAATAAATTTTAAAATTTTAATTTTGAAAAAATAATTAAAAAGAAAAGGATATTTTAATTTTTTAACACAAATATCAACTCTCTATTCCTTCTTATTCCTCAATCACTACCAAACATTTTTTTCTTATACCAGGTTTAAGACTCATTCCCAACCAAACACATTTTTACTTTATACCAGGCTTATCCCTTACTTTATACTTATATCTGGTATAACTCATTCCGGCTTATCCCCAATCCAAACGATACCTTAAGGCCCCGTTTGGTAATGGGTTAAGGTAGAACTAGCTAATCCTGGGATAAGTATAAAGTACGGAACTAGAGTAAAAAAGCGTTTGGAATGGTTCCAGGGATAAGAGATTTTGTGTTTGGTATGAGAATTGAGAATAAGAAGAATAAAGAGGTTAGATTAGGGTAATTTACCTTTTTGCCCTCGAGATTTAATATGTGATAAAAGTTGTTAAAATTTAATTAGTTTGTTTTAATTAATGAATTAAAGTTTTAAAAAAATTAAGATAAAATTAAAATCATAATCAAATTATATTTTTTGAAAATAATATTTAATTTAATATTTTATTTTCTCAAATTAAATTTAAAATTTTAAATATAAAATTTCAACATTTAAATTTTAAAATTTAAAATTTTATAATATTAATTTGTGATGATGAGAGTGTATTGGGAAGAGAGAAAGGAGGTGGGATGAAAAAAAAGAGAGAGGAGAGAGAGGGATTTGTGATGATGAGAGTGTATTGGGAAGAAAGAAAGGAGGGGAGGAGGGATAGTTTGGTAAAAAAAAAAATTATAAAATAATTAATAAGAATTGTTGTTCCAGCTTATTCTGCTTGTACTGGAACTAGCTGTACCGAATAATTTCTGATGCGTTTGGTAGAATAAGAAGAATAAACCCCTTATTCCTGGTTCTAGCCCCGAAACAAACGGGCCCTAAACTTTTAATTTTGACAAATACATCATAAAAATTTTAATAGTATAATACATCAGTCTCCACCAACAAAGTTACTAGTTAATAACCATTTTAGTTAGTATGCTTTATACATAATTTTCTTAAAAGTCCAAACACAAAAGAATTTTGTTTTTTTTAGTCTCCCACTTATAATTAAGTATTAGAATGAAAGAATAGTATGAATTATCTCCGCCGGAATTGCTTTTCTAATACGTTAAAATGAAAAATAAATAAATTTTGTATGTTCTGAAATTTTACAAAACTATATGCAAAAAGTCAAGACATGCAACTAAAATGATCGTGCAAATGGTAATTTCACTTGAGGTGAGAGGCATGCTAGAATTTTTGGGGTCTAATTTGCAAAATCAACCGTTCAGAAGTCTATTCGCAAAAGAACAAAATATTTTGAAATTCTTTTACAATTTTTCTTATGATAAAATATAATTTCTGATCTAAATTTTTATTTATTATATAAGTTCGAATTCAGATATTGATAAGATTATTTTTGACGCGCTTTCGATTAGATTGATATTTTAAGTTAATTAATTACATTGACTCTGTGAGTCTTATGTCCCTTCAGCTCCAGAAGAGCATATTAGATCAATATTGGAAGTACATCTATTTATAAAGAACTATGCTAAAGTGCATGACTAAAACCAATGTACCTATTTTTAATACAAAAGGTTGTTGAGCTTAATCTGATTGCACTGCAATAAAATTAAATTATAGAGACATATTTTTGTGATACTTTTATACAAGTGTGCTATCTATATTCTATTTATATTCAAAATTAGATTATATGGACACATTTTTTAGATATATTATAATAATATATCGCTATACACCATAATCACTGTACATATAGCGACACTAATATTAAATATCGATTTTTTTACCAGTAATATTTTTTTAAAATTTTTTTAAAATACTTAAAAGTGTCGCTATAGCATAATTTTATTGTAGTGTTGATTCAAAAATGTGCGTTAGTTGAAATCATCTAGCATTTTGAAGATTAACATATGGACTATTAAAATTATATTACTTCTCCTCTATGAGATTCTTTTTTATCATTTTTTTTTTCTTTTTCTTAACATCATTAAAGTTAAATACATTGACCATAAAAGTCTCATAATAGATTGATATATATATATATAATTATTTTAAAGATTATATCAATTGAAAGAGATGCAATGAAACTAGAAAATTTTTGAAATCTTACTTCACTTAGCACTTCCAAGAGCATTAACATGGCAAAAGTTTTGTTACTAAGCTTTTTTTTCTCTTTTTTGTTCTCCAACACTACAAAAGTTGAAATACATTCAACTTTATAGTTTCACTGTGTAATAACAACCAACACCTTATAAAAATATGTTTGGTATTGAGATCTATTTAACACTATTAAATAAAATAAAATTAAAATAAAAATATATAAAACTATATTTATATGTTTTTCGATAAAATCGTAAAAAATATATTATAACCGATTTATTATAATATATGGTCAAAAATAAATAAATTTTTTATTATAAATATGCAGCAAAGATTAAAAGAATTCGAAGACTGATCTAATAATATAAGAACTTTCTTTTTCTTCCTAATTTACTTCTACATATATAATGTGGCATTTTTTCTTTTTTTCTTTGTTTTACATGGGTATTTCAATTTTTTTTTTTTTTTTGTTTTTTTTATTGTTTTTTTCCTTCGTGCCAATATTGTCACCTATTCCTTTCAATAAAAGAAATTTGTGTGAGAGTCAAACATTTTTTATCGTTTTACAATAAATTAAATTCTAACTATATATAATTAATTATTTTTTGGATCCTCCACACTTCTTGGTGAAAAAAAAAATTCTCATTCTTAACAACTTCGAAGACTTTTGTTTGTATTTTAGTTTGTCAATCATGGAATCAAGCTAATGTGATTATAATGCAACATTTATTATCTTTAAGTACATATTGCTTACATTAGTCGTTGTCAAAAATAAGTTCTACTGTTATTATCAGCATGACATTCTTTTTCTAAATGATATGTTGAATCTACTGTAATACTTCTAAATGAGTGATTAAGCTTGAAAGGAACGAATGAAAGATCTTTATGACTTGATATATCAACCTTACATGTATCCTTTAAATTATCGCAGTTAAGTTCTCGTGACATCTCAATAGTTCTAGATGAAAATAAAATTGTGATTGTGTATATAATTAGACTATAGAAATTAATAATAATAATTGGATTTAAGCATTTGAGTCGGTGGTCTACGCCCAATGAGTTATTATTGCTAGTTTGTCGAAATATTTCGTATCAGAGTGAAACACCAGTCGGAAGTGTGTGACGAATTTCGATTGAGATAGGTTCTGAATAACAAAATGATAAGCTATGACACAGAATCTGAATGATAAGATGATATGCGATGTTAGGATTTGAATGACAAGGCTAGCAAGATACTCATGATTTTTGGTCTGTGTGTGTGTGATTGGACTGATAAGGACATCAGTATTACATCGTATGGTGATTTTTGATTATGTCTGTGATTTGACTTACATCGTCTGGTAATCTTAGATTGTATATGTCCCGGTGATTTTGAATTATATGTGTGTGATTGGACTGACGAGGTGATCTTGGGCTGGGTGTGTGTCTTGAGGATCTTGAGCTGTAAGTGTGTGATTGAACTGACGAGGACGTCAAGTGATCTTGAGTTGTGTGTGTAATTGGACCGACGAGGACGTTAAGTCTAAATAGGAGAGTCCCTCCAATAGTCTCACATCGAATGAAAATGGAATTAACTGAACTTAATCATTTTGGACCAGTGATCTAAGCCCAACAATTTATTATTGCTACTGGGTCGGGTTAATACAGTTCTATACAAAACTAATTTAAAAGTTAATTGAAAAAATATATATTGATATAAAATTTGTAAAGTCAAATGATAATTGTCAGATTACTTCTTTAAGATATAAAATTTTTAAATTCATTTGAGTTTTATGCAATTTGAGAAATTCTTAAAAGGATATAAAATCATTTGAATAGTCTCTTAAGATTGTTTTTTTGCTGCAAATTTATTTTATCGGGATTTTATGTTCTTTCAAAATTTTTGTGGTGATTTTAAAACTGTGCTATAGTTTATATCGAATTGAAATTTTTTTCTATTGCTCTTATGTATTAAAAATTTGGTGTTGAGTAAAACAAATATCTAAGCCTCCGTTTCATTTCGAAATAAATCAAAAATAATAAAAATTATTCTCGCTATTCCGCCAAACAGTGTAAAAATAATAATAAGAATAATTATTTCAGTCAAACTGAGTTATTCTAGATAATTGTAGAATAATTCAGAAATAACTATTCCATCATTTTAGAGGAATAGGATTATTCTTATAAATAATTAGTTTATTAAAAATAATTAAAGTAATATAAAAAGATGGTTATATTATATATATATAGTTTTATAATATTTTAAAATATCTTATAATATAAAATAAAAAATAATAATAATAATAATAATAATTATTATTATTATTATTATTATTATTATTATTATTATTATTATTATTTTATATATTTATTTATATATAATATTTTGAAGTATTTTTATATATTATTATTAAAGTATGTTATATTTTAATATTGAAATATTTTATATAATAATATAATTATAATAGCATTAGATATAATATTTTAATTATTTTATATTTAAAAAATATATTATTTTTATATGTATTATTGTATATATATTAAATATTTTATATATAAAAAATACAGATAAAAATATTTTTGATATTTTAAAAAAATTTAATTAACTATTTGTATTATCCTTCATTATTCTTTATAAAATTACCAAATAAGATTTTAGTTATTCAATTCTAAGGAATAAAAAAATATCAAGTTAAATATAAATTTTTTTTTTATTCCTCTATATTCTAGAATAGCAAATTATTTTAAAAATAAAAATATTTATTTTTTAAAATATTATTCTGTTATCAAATCAGTCTAAACGTCTAACAAAACATAATCGCATGACATAATTGAATAGGCTAAAATATGACCTAATAAAATAACGACAAAATTATTGTTGATTCATAATTGACTAAAGTATGTTAAAGAACAAGTATCGTCACATCATATATGACAGCTACTGTTAAAGAATATGAAATAATAATTTTATTTTTTTACCTATTTGATAAAATTACGACATCTTAATCGTCTCACATCGGATGAGAATTGAATTATGATTGAGTATATAAAAGATAATGAACACTAATAATAATAACTAGACTTAAATATTTTTAGATGTGGTTTAGACCCAACGAGTTACTATCACTAGTAGGCCGGATCGTTATATTTGGTATCAGAATCTGTAAGTGTGTGATAAGTTTCGACTGAACCTGGATCTAAATGATAAGACTAGCAAGACAAGTCTCACATTATCTGTCTAATGATCTTAAATTGTGTGTAATTAGACTGACGAGGACGTCAGTTCCTCCGGATGGAGTTGTAATTGGGTATATAAAAAATAATTAGCACTAATAATAATAAATTTTGAGTTGTGGTTTGGAGGTTATGATTGGGTATGTAAGAGACAATCAGCACTAATAATAATAAATTTTGAGTTGTGATTTGGATCCAACGAGTTATTATTGCTAATAGTCCCGCATCGAATGGGATAATAAATTTTGAGTTGAGGCTTGGACTCAACAAATTATTATTACTAGTAGGTCGTGTAGTTATAGGGACATAAAATTAAATCATACGGAAAAAATTTAAATAAAGCTCGGAACTCGATAAAATTTGAAATTCAGAATCTTCTGCTCTAAAACTATATTAAAAATTTTAAAATTATTTTTTTTTTCGAAAACTTAAGCTACTAAAAAATAATATTTTTTAGTATTTATGTTTAACACAGTCAACATTTATTCTCCAGATCAAATTTTCGTTGCTTACCTAATTTATGAAATTCTAGTTGCTTAACGGCATAAGGTTTTTTTTTACATAATATTTATACAGAGCCAAAATCAAAATAGGACACTACAACAAAGTTATGTATAGTGATATTTTTAAATATTTTTAAAATTTAAAAAAAGTGTCGCTAGCAAACATACCGATACTTATTATTAGTGTCGCTATATGTACAATCGCTAGGGTGTATAGCGACATATTATTATAATGTGTTCCAAAAATATATCCCTATAATTTAATTTTGAATATATATAGAATATAGATATGACACTTATACAAAAGCGTCATAAAAATATGTCAATATAATCTAATTTTGTTGTAGTGGGACTAAGAATTGTTAAGAATTTTTTAAACTACACCATTTTTACCGTATCTGAAAAAAAAAAAGCTTTTTACTTATTCAAATCTATCATACATAATCACTAAAGCCAAATTATAAAGACTTCAATTACTGCTAATCACTATATTATTTTTACAAACTAAATATAAAGGCAAAAATAGCAAAAAGAAATATCAAATTCTCTATAGAAATATTACTTTTTATTCTTTTTTCTGCACATTTTTTATTAAGCCTTTTATTAATTAATTAATCCTTGATGAAATGTGCATATAGCTGGTCCCTGAATCATCCCAACATTTTAGCCTAGCTACTTAATTATGTTTTATTTAAATAAATTGATCACTAACCTTTTACATATATTCCTAATTATTAGTAAATATCAATTTTATTTTAAAATGATATTTTAATATTGTTTGAAAAGAGTAGAGCTTATATGTTTTCAAAATTAAGTACAAGCTCAATTATACTTATAAATTTTTTATCATTAAATTTGTATTAAAATTTATGTTATTGTACTTTTTTTTTTTTCTCTCTTTTTAGTTGACGACTTTACAATAGTACAAATCTCAATACAAATTTAATGATAAAAAATTTATAAGTATAGTTGAATTTATATTTTTAAAAGTATATAAGCTCTACTCTAATTAAAATGGTGAATAATTTTTGTAAAACAATTATTTGGTTACTATTTGGAACTAAAGTTCTTAACTGCAAAGTACAAAATCATGTCTTAATTGCAAAGTACAAAATCATGTCATAAATTCTATTAATAAAAGTTCCAACTATCCTCTACACTCCACAAGTTATCCAATTCCACTAATCCTGCGTAATCATCATCATAATCTCTCTGGATAAATATTGACTCATCTGAACCACACATAATACTCTCCCCACGGATCGTGTCACCGCCCTTATTCTCGCCTCCCATCGTGGATGTTGAATCAGAGTAACAATCCGTGACACATTCCGACACTACGGGAGCTGAAGAGAACCTTGTGGTAGCAGCAGCAGCAGCGGTGGCAGCGACAACGATAGCAGAATCATACGAGCGAGAAAATATAGGGATAGAACTGCTTGTGCTGCTCGATGCCGCCCGAATGCGCTCGACAAGACGGGGGATCCAAAGGTGACGAACGGCGTCGCGGAATTTCTTGCTGTCGACCTCACAATTGAGCTGCTTCGCTTGCTTCTGCACTCTAGTCCTCCAATAATTCTTTACTTCGTTGTCCGTCCTTCCGGGCAAGTGTTGTGCTATCTTGGACCACCTATTTTGAGGTGAATAAGTATAAAAAGAGAAAGAAGAGTCGTATGAAATTCTTCTTCTTAGTATGTGTTAGGTGCTTTTTCTTTTTCCTAGTCCTTAACTTGTCTTTTCGATCATGGAAAACATGGACCAACAAAGTTGTACTAATAATACTGTGACCTTTATTTACCATTTTAATTAGAACTTTTTGACATATATATTGAAGCTTCCCAGGAAAAAGTACTAGTCTAATAAAATTGTTTGAATTCATCAATACTGTTGGCTATTTATTTATAGATTAAAAATAGGTTCAATTTCTGTCCGTAATAATAGGCATAGGAGACTAATAAGTTGAGTTGGGTGAGCCTAATAAGTTGAGTGGGACTGCGGTCCACAATAGACCTAACGGCAAGAGGCCCAACAATAGACTCAACGTTCAGGTGGGTTGAGTCCGGCCGAGACCTGTGGGCGCTGTGTCTTTACGCTTTAAGTGAATTGGTTGCGTATTTCTAACAGCTCGAGCTTTTGGGATTAATGGTTAGCGCCAACGATCCGACAAGTGGTATCAGAGCCAGTGGCACGGATTTATAGGTTAAAAATAGGTCCAACTCCTGCCCGTGATAATAAGCCCAGGAGACTAATAAATTGAGTGGGACTGCGGTCCACAATAGACCTAACGGCAAGAGTCCCAACAATAGACCCAACGTCCAGGTAGGTTAAGTCCGGTCGAGACCCGTGGGCGCTGTGTCTGTACGCTTCAAGTGAATTGATTGCGTATTTCTAACAGCTCGATCTTTTGGACGACAAGTACTATGATCAGTACACCTATAATAACATAGGTGTAAATCTTACACTCTAGTTTTTAAAAAGTTGAGATTTACTTACTTATCTTATCATTTTTTTTTTTTTTTTTTTTTTTTTTTTTTTTTTGCTAATATTAAAAATTTGAAATGATTATTTTCGAGTTATTTCTTTATAACTTTCGCTCTTTATAAGTTGTCGCAATCTAATTTTGTCGACATCGACTGGGAGATCATAAATTTACTTGTTTCCCCACAGAGAGTGGAGCTCCAGAATGAGGAGCTGTTCTTGGGGAGTGATATTGCCGCGCCGGACGTCGGGTCGTAAGTAGTTGAGCCATCGAAGCCTGCAGCTCTTTCCTGTTCGTTTCAGACCTGCACCCATGCATATACGGAAGAAGATATAGATTATGTCAAATAGCTAAATTAAACACATACAAATTCACTTAGTTTTCTAGATATCGATAATCTCATGCATTAGAAACCCAATTATATATATATAGCCTTGTGTGAATTCGCATATGTGATAATATGATATTAATAAGAGATGGTTCCAGAATAAGCTGTTATTACTTATTTCTGGTACAAGTATCATTTTTACACTAGGGCGCGTTTTGTTGATTGTAAAATATTTTTCAGTTCGAAAAAAAAAAAATCAAAAAGTTAATTTTACGGATTTGAAAAAAATAGTGTGTTTTTGTTTTTCGCCGAAAATCAATGAAAACGAAAACTCAAGCTCTAATTGTCTTTTTTACCGAACCAAACAAATATAATTTTTTTTTCTTTCGACCAAATAAATATTGATAATTTTTTTTTTTCCTACAAATCAAACACTACAAAATATAAAATATTTTTTTCTTCAAAATTTATTTTTTACGATTTTACGTACAGCGAAACAATCCGTAAGCATGAATCGCGGGAACTACTATTTTCTTCTTTTGATGGATTATTCCGGAATAATATGTTAATAAGAGAGTATATAAACAAGTATTTTTCGTTGCGTTCCGGGAAATAAGGAGGAATAAGCTCCCTTATTCCCCTTTTATATTCCTATTCAAATAGTACCTTATGGATGTTGAAACTTATCTATGGTTGGCTAGATTGTCCCACATATAGATTCTCTCTCTCTCTCTCTCTCTCTCTCTCTCTCACAGTGTTTGAAACAACTAACTAGGTTGATTGAAATATTGCCGCATAACTCCTATAACTTTACAAACCAAAAGAAAAAGTTCAACTACGTAGATCGATCGTCACACTTATACTCTAAATAATGTTATGTAACTGAACACCGAGCTAAAAATATTCAGCAAAACATCAGTAGTTTGAGAAGAAAGAAACCAAAAAAATTCAAATACGAGTGTGTGTGTGTTTGTATATATATATATACCTGCGGAGCGGGCGAGAGAGTTCCATTGGCCTCCGCCGTGGTTGGCGATGTAGTTGATGAGCATAAGGTCTTCATCTACAGTCCAAGGACCTCTCCTATGTTCCATGATCTCTCTTCCTCACCTTGCTTTATTAGTAAGCTATTCACACTTTTATGGTAGTAGGAGATTAAGAATTTATATTGATGTATGTATATGTAATCCGGAGAGATCGAGAGAGATCGAGAGAGAGAGAGAGAGAGAGAGAGGTGAAGAAGTACTAGTGTTATATTGTGAGGTGGATAGGGATGGATATGGAGTTACCTCAAGAAGAAAAGAGTGGAAACTGAGGCTTTTTATAGAGAGAGAGAGCGAGAGAGAGAGAGAGAGAAAAGAAAAAAAGCACATGTGAACAAAGTACAAGAAGCTAAAATAAGATTGGCTTTTGTAGTTTTTTTCCAATTTTATAGGTAGAGACTATAAGTTAACATGCTCAAACACCTAGCTAGATAGTATTTTGAAGTCACGCAAACTCATATATAATCACCCCTAACTCAAAAAACAATTATTGTACTCATTAATTAATGTACTCTTCTGATTAATCACTTCTAATTAATTATGACCATGATCTTATTTTTTTCAAAATTGCCTTCTAATATATAACTGTATAGAAACCGTCGCGTGCCGGATAAAAATTATTTTATTAATAAAATAAAAAAATACAAATTTTACAAAATTAAATTTATAAAATGAACAAAATAGACCACTTGGAATCAAATAAGATCCAAAAAAAAAATGAGAGAGAGAGAGAGAGAGAGAGAGAGTGAGAGATCATAGAGCAATACCAAATGATCAAGTTTTCGAAAAAAGCTTCAACAAAAATAAAAAATAAAATCTTAACTCCTAATTAAATATTTTGGATGAAGAAAATCATTCAATTTCTCTTGAGAGAAAGGGAATGGATAGAGAGAGAGAGAGAGATGAGTTGACGACTCCACCAAGAGATATGAGGGGAGCTCCGAAGATTTTATATAATCATAAAGAAAAAGAAGAAAAATATAGATTTCAAAACTGAATTTCGCATGTTCATTTTTCTTATCTTTTCACGATCGCAACGATTGAAATTTATTTTGTAATTTTTCTTAGAATTTGATTAGGCGGAGATAAATCATAATATCCCGTATTTCTTTAATTTTTTAAATTTGTAATCTACGTATAGAATGAAGAAATATTTCGTGTTCTTTCTATTTTCAAAATTTATAATCTACACGTAATATGAAGAAAGGAGGTGTGAACATGTGATTTAAGAGGATTGAGAATTAATATATATATTTATAGATAATAACTAGTGAAGGTTTTAGAATAAGGAGGCACTCTACAGCTAATTCTTTCTACTTTTGAATGAAGAATTAGACCTCAAATTAGTCCCTCTAGGTCTTAAAGTACCCCATATTAGTCACAAATATGAAAACGATGGCGAGGCAATTGCGGAGCTAAAGCTTTTAATGAAAATGGAAATGGTCAAAACAAAATATATTCTATATATTTTCAATGCTTCTAAACCAAGTACTCCTTAACATAAGGAAGTTAATTGTGAGCTTGATGACTAACAAAGAGGAGGTATAAGATTAAAAAAGAAGGATTTGAAAAGCTTATAATGTAGAATTTGTTCGTTATTTATGTGCTTTGGACTTTTGAACATTTCTAGTGATTTGCAAGTGGGGCACCCGAAGGAAAAAAATCGTAGAAAATTTGAAGAAATAGGTTGAATTCAACTTTAAAATTTTGAGTCTTTTTAGTGTTTGAAAGCAACAAAGGTAAGTTAAAATGTGTGTTGTCCAAAAAATGATTCTAATTGCTAACCCTAACTATTCTTTGTGGATCTAGAACTTGGAAAAAGTTATTGAAAAGAAAACTAAATTGAGAAATTACCGAATTGTTGATACAAGGATTACCATTCGGTTAAATTCCAATTAGAAATTCAGAGGATCGAAGCCCGAATCAATAAGCTATTTAGGTATTACTACTAAGATCCAAATTCTAATATAAATTGTCACGTCCCGAGTCCATAAATTGGGCCCACTTAGGCATATGCAACAGACCCACCGAATTGGCAAGATTTTTCTTACCAGCACGAAGCAGAAACATACACCAACTCGTACAATACAATTCACGATATGGGTACAATAGAGTATTAGAGTAATTTCTACTAAATTTAAAACATTACAGTCTTTGAAGTTTACAAAAAATCTAAATACTTTCCAAAATGTTACAATTCTTTTCATATTCATACAAAAAAGGGTACACACTAGACCTCTCATTTGGTTTAACTACTCCACGACACCCTTGCAATGGTCTTGCGCCTTACCGATGATGATCCAATTTAAAGAAGGATAAGCAATTAAGGGGTGAGAACTTTAAATAAGTTTTTAGTAGGTGCAACTGCCGAAAGTGGCGCTCTACACTCATTCGGTTCACAGAAGGCATTAATAGTAAGTAGTAATAAACGATAGCTATTACTACAATAGACAATGCAATGAGTAAGAAGTATCTACAATGCCTTAACATATACAATATGCCACTATGTTTTATTATGTCATTTGTTCATGTATACCCTAATTAGTCTCATTTTTAACCAATTATTGGTTTGGTTCCATTTATGTTACATACCTCTTGGAGAGTTGAGGGAGACCAACATCTCTCCAATCGATAAGCATTTGGTATCGAGGGAGATCGGCATCACCAAGCATGGTCAGGAGTCGAGAGGATCAACATCTCCCTTTACAACATTGGGAGTCGACCAGTGTCGCGATACGAACTTTTGTAGTAGCGGGGTTCTGTGATGAAAAATAGCTTGGAGGACTATTCTTATAGTAATAGGTGTCGTGAATAGTGGAGTTTTGGTGAGAACATGCTTGAAGGACTATCCCTATAGTCCTGGTAAAGTTTCAAGCTAGTTAAGGAGTTTTCGACGCGGGTTCGGTGCGAAACAAAAATAAAGAAATATTGGACTTTGACCAATAGATTGAAAACAATCAAGAGGCGACTGCGAACAAGTTCAGGTTAGGTTCTGGGGGTTTCGAAACAATTAGAAGAGTGTTGGAATCCCCAAAAAATAAAATTAAAAATTTTCTAACAAAGCAAATCTGGGTCGAGAGGGGTTCAAGGTTCGGACCTTGATAATAAGGACTAGGCCTTGGAGCAAGGACCAAACCTTGAGGCCAGGATCTAGACCTTCTCTGCAAAATCCTGAAGGGGTGATCTTCAGGGTCCGAACCATCAGCGGGGTGTCCCTGAGGGACGTTTGGGGATCGAACCCTAGAAGAGGGTTTGGACCCTCATTGACAGAAATGCCTAGTGAAGAGCATTTCTATTATTTTATAAGAAGGGGTTTTTAAGGGGGACCCATCCTCCCCTTTTTTCCTGTACTCACACACACGGCCCACACACACCCACACACACACAGTGAGAGAAAAAGGGAGCCCTTTCCCTCTCATTTCCCTCTCTCTCTCCGAAACTCGTTGCCTTGAAGGAGTTCGATCTCGGGAGTTGCGTGGGAGTGCCGGATTAAGCTTTCAACGTGTGTGGGAGCTCGTGGAGCTCATGGTCAAGGTTAGGGTTTCTGGCAAACAGTATGAATTTTTGTTAAATCCTTTAAAATTGATAACCTCGTGTTCTCTTGAGGCTTCTACGCCTACTTGATCAAAGATTCTCCAAAAATTTTGCAGGATTTTTGGGAAAAAGAATTTTAAGGTTAGTTTCGGGGCTTTTGAATTTATGGAACTTCATACTCAAATTGATTGGTTTAGTCTCTAATTGAAGGTTAGAAAGGAGTCCCAGACAACTTTGATTTAAGAAGCGACGAGCGTTGGCGAGCAATTTCGGAAAATCAGCAAAATATCGATCGTTTCGACCTTGTGATCTCCGCTGGTGAGCCGTTGGCCTCGGGAGTCCGATTGTAAGTGTCTACAAACAATCGGGAGAGCAACATGTGAGTTTTTGCTCTACAGAAGCGATTTGGTCGCCTCTCATATCTTGAGAGAAAACTCAGTAAATTTAATATTATTTTATTGATGCATATAATAGTAGGTTAATTTGGTAAATTAAGTAGACATAGGATGTATCTTATTTAAGATAAATTAACTACCAATGGACATGAAATATAAGTATAGAAAAATATATAGGATATATATGTATGCTTAAGTTGAGACAAACATATATGGACTAGTAAAGTAGGTTGATTTGCTCTATCGAGTAGAAAACTCAACTTTGAACTAGTAAACATAATGTCTTCAAGTTTAGGATGAAATGACATAGTGGTAAGTTAGCCACTTGGATAAGCTAAGTATAGAACCTAGTGTTATCAAATATAGGTTGGAAACAAATGAACTTAGGAGCCATTGAACCTAGGTGGCAAGGGCATTAGAGCTAATGTCGAATATAAGTGGTAGAAAGACCAAATGAATTGAAAAGTTATGAACCTAAACAGGTTAACTTAATAATGAAAAATATGCACAGTAAATAAATAATTAAAGTAACATGATCTTGCCCAACCATTCACCGTTTGGAGATCGTCAGCCAGGGGCGGATGTGACGTATGCAACGTCGGGGTAAGGTCTAGAAGAATGGAGGTCATCGGCCAGGGGCGGATGCGATGTGCTGCAACCTCGGGGCAAGGCCAGTAAGAAATTATGACCGTCGGCCAGGGGCGTATGCGACGTATTGCAACCCCAGGGCAAGGTCAGGGTTAGAGTGGTTCTTAAGGACCATAAGAATGGATTAACTCAAGACCGAGTCGAAAATTTGGCTAAGGTAAAGGAACCTTAGGCTAGATGTTGATAGAAATGGATAGAGAAATAGTTGTAGATGTGTAGTTCCTACTTGTTTTACTAGTCATTATGGCATTTGCATAAGGCATGGCATATGATCATGTAGCATATAGTGTAGCTTTATATTCCGGCAGATTATCTACCTATGTGCTCACTTTGCCTTCTTTGGACCTGATGGATCGAGCTTCTCACTTGGGTGGTCGTACCCACTAGGGACTATTGTATAGTTATCAGCCCCATGTTTTACTGGTCTTTCCGTGAGTGGCACGGGGCTTAGGCGTAGCATAGTAGTTATCACCCCTACTATGTTGAGATCCAAATAGAGTACCCTCCGTCAGCGAGTAGTTAAGGGTATAATATGTAGAAGAATAAAAATATAATAACATTATGGATTGTAAAAAGAAAAAAAAAATAGAATGAGTGTATGTCTGAGATGAATGTTTATAATAGTTAGATGTTTATATTTTCTATACTTTTCTTTCACAATCCTTGTATAAATTCGGTTTCGAGTAAGAACATCTCAAATTATACTGGTAGTGACGCCTTGAGCAGATACAAAAAACTCTGCCCGCTCATTGGGACTGTGAGCGCGCTCGAACTGACCGAATAGGAGGGTCACGGGGCATGACACTAGGTGAAGTTTCAAGCTTGTTGCATTGTTTGTGGCACAGATTCAGGGCGAAAATGGAATTGAAAAATATTGGTCTTCGCCCAATTGGCTTAAGAACTATCAAGAGGTGATTGTGGATAAGTCCAAAATGGGTTTTGAGAGTCTCAAACGATTAAAAAAGAGTTGGAACCTTAAGAAGAAAAACAAAAAATTTTGGACAAAATGAAATGGAGCCAGGAGGGTTCAGGGACCAGACCATGGTGTGAAGGATTGGACCTTGGTGCGAGGAGAACCTGGAAGGACCAATTTGTGGGAAGACAGACTCGTCCATCAGCGAGGTTCTCAAACTGAACGTTTGGGGACCGATCCGTGGGGCCCAGACTTGTCCGTTTGCACATAAAATATCCAATGGGGGCATTTTTATAATTTTGAAAGGGTGGCTATTTATAAGGGGGCCCACCCCCTTTTCTTCTATATACACCCACACACACGTTGAGAGAGAAAGATAAGGACTATTGTGGTGCATCAGCTTTCACTAAAGTAGTAAAGTTCAGCTAAGTTACCCTGAACAAGTTTAAGAACATGATAAAAATGAGCTAGAGCAAGTTTGGTTCGAAGCAAATGGTATTTGGATCAAAGTTAAATCGAAAATGGACAAAAATAGCTCAGTCTGGAGTTTAGAAAGTTTTCGGACGCCCGGAATGACCTGCGGGCGCCCAGAGCATAGTAGCGGGTGCAAGCGCAGGCGCCCTGTTCGTACTTTCGGACTCTCAACCCGAGAACAGCAATCGCAAGCTTTAGGACGCTTGGGGTGTCCTGAGGGCGCTTGGAACTATAGTTGTAGGCGCAGGTGAGGGCGCCCTGGACTGCCCAGAGAAACAGTTGCTCCGACATTTCAGACGCCCAGACAGAGCAGCGGGCGCCAGACATGCGCGGTGACTGACATGGTTTGGAGAAAAATTAAAAATTTTTATAAGGGCAAATGGGTTATTTCACACCCCTTGTCACCCCTGCCTACACCCCGACCGAAACCAATTCAAAACCTCTTCCCTCTCTCTCTCCCTCCATCTCACATTTCCAACTCTCCTTTTCTCTCTCCTTGTGTGCTGTGTCTAGAGAAGAAGGAGCAGCAAAAGTAGAAGAGGATGAGGAGCTGCAGTTGGGGAGGCCCTATAGCTTGGGGTTTGATCTCCAAAACAGTAAGAAAAAGGATGGAGAAGACCTCAAGAAAGGATTTGGAGAGAAGAAGAAACCTTTTTCTCCATCTCTTTTGCTTTGGAGTTTGAGAAGGAATGTGAGAAAAATTAGAGTTTTTAGGGTTTATATATGCCACGCCCTAGGTTTGAAAAGGCGGTCTAATTATATATATATTAAAGTGGAAAACTTGAATCCCGAGGACATTGGCAGATCGCCATGCGTATAGGGAATTCTCTGTCCGCTCGGACAAAGTCTAGGCAATGTACAAGATATCACAATATACAACACAATAAGTTAAACAACTAAACTAACGTCTATTATAATACACATAAACAAAATAACTAATCGAGATCAACAACTGGGACGGCTCTAGCAATCACACCAAGCGTCCTCACGGCATCGTCCCCTATCCCACAACCTGTAGTACCTGAAAAAGGAGTCACCACCAAGGTGTGAGATACAACTGAATATATCCCAGTAGGTACAACGAGCCGGAAATGAGCAAGTCGTACCTACTAGTATACAATAAACAATATGGACTAGAATAATCAGCAGGTAAAATAGACAAGATCAGTATAGTATGAACAAGTAGGTAAATATGTAAATAATCAATCTACTAAATGATCAGCAAGTAACTCATGGCAGTCATACGATATACAGGAGTAATCAGCATAATAAGTGACAATAATCAGTAAATAGTTGAGCAATCATAAGCAATAGAAAATGACTAAATCATGCAGTGTAGAGAACTATAGCAAGATCTGGTACTACATGTTTCATGCTAGATATGAAAACAACTAGTATCAATGGCATGTAAATAATGAAACAACCAAGTACCAAAGCTATGCATCAATCTCTAGAAAATAGAGTACCCAATCAGTGCCACTATTGGTCACGAGGACCTCAGCTAATACTACTATTGGTCACGAGAACCTCAGGCTAATGCCACTGTCTGGCACCGATCTAGCTGACATAACCTTGCACCACTCGGTGCTATCTGGGGCTCACGGGTCGCACTCTAGACCACTCTACTGGTAAAGAACACTAGTGCGGGGGCCAGTCCGCTGGTGTACATGAAGTACAGCTGGTGCTGTGGCGATCACAATACTGATGCTCAAGCTCACGGTCTAAAGATCGGGTAATCGGCATTAGGCCGGGAACTCCCACACGGTATGCCAATCAACTATGAAATCATCTCATGCTGTCTGAAGAAGGTGGACTTGCAGAAGTCACCCTCAAAAGGTCAATGGAATAAGGGCAGCCCTTCCTCTTCCAGCACCTGCCAGAAAGGCAGGTTTATGTCATACTTGAATAAGGAGATACTAGAATGCACTGAACTAAAACAAGGCTAAGTAATGACCAAGCAAGCATGGCATAAGTCCTAATAATATAATAGCTAGATATACTGAATCGCAAGTAAGGTATAACTCAAATAATAGAACCAAGGCAAGCAAGATCACAAAGAACTATGCATAATAACCAAGCTCGCGGTCCCACAACCGACAATTGCCACAAGGCCCAAAAACTCCTAATCACGAAAATCATAACTCACCGTGGGAAGATAACCCCAAAGGGTAAACTAAGAATGCATATCTGAAAGCATCTACATGTGGCGAAATCATAACATCTTAGAATCAATTAAGTATAGGATCAACCGTTAGTGGAAAATAAACACATACAGACATGCTAGGATATAAACATATAGTCAGGATGCCAGGCAAGAATATCAATATACTAATATCAACCTATACTCTAGCCTCAAGACTATAGTATGAACACAGAGATTGGGGCTATATAATCAAAACATTATGCAAGGTCAAAGCAGTAATCAAGTATGGTCGATATATCAGTAGAAATGGTATAACTGTCCGAATATGAGGACAAGAGCCAAGTGAAGGTCAAAAGGTCCAATCGGATATGGTACCCAGTGAGGTTTCACTATTCTAATGTCCAGATCGAAATACCCACCTCAATATAGGCGGTCCTGGAATCCGCTGCTAGGCTCACGTGCAGGCTCCTGACTGCTCGGGCCTGAATCATAAACAGGGATTAGTGACTGACTCACTCACACCCAACCCACTGACTCACAGTGTATAGAAGACTAAACAGTGGACTTCACTGAAGTCCCGAAATCTGCCGAAATTTTTGGTAATCCGCTGATTGACCACTATTGGTGACTAAAGATAGATAACAATAACCGGCGAATTAGTGGTCTCAACCACTTCACCAAAATCCCTGTTGTTCCAATTAACTGGAATAAGAGACTAGAACCGATTCTAGTCCCGGTTGTTCCAAAATCCCGTTTTCCCGATTCTAGAACCGTCGCACCCGATCGATCTCTTGATCGAAAAAGAGACTCGGACAACATTGCCATCGTTCGAATGAGGACAAACACTCCATGGGTCCAAACCGCAATGTTCACACAGTCCGGGAATGTCTACATATGCAAGTTGCCACAAAGCCCTACCAATGTAAATTATTTCAATAAATAATAGTGTCACGCCCCGGGTGTAAACCAGAACCCAGGCCCGTCTATAGATCCGCCGTGCACACGGAATTTTTCGCGTACACGAAGCGTTGGTAACCTACTCAGATATAAGAGATAAAATAAAAGAGCATAATACAGAGCTGAACTAAAAGCAATACAACATCTCGGACTGAAACTGGAAGTAAAATAAAGAACCACTATGAAATAGTACAAGTGTCTCTCCCAGCTCACCAAAATGATACAACCAGCTGGCTAAAGCCAGACCCAAAAGATAAAAGTACGACCGCCTGAGATAAAGGGGATACAAGTCCAACTAAACTCACTGCCGGGCAGACGATCTATCTACTCTGCTGTCCTCTCTCCTCGATCCGCCGCTGACCGCCCAGCAGCACCCGCAGAAGACTCTGTAAAACAAAGAGAGAGAAAAGAAGAAAAAAAGAATGGGGGTGAGAACTACTAGTAAACTAGTAGCCTCCCCTAGTGGGTAAAGCCTCAAACTTCGACGCACCCACTAGGTCTACCAGAGGCAAAAGGGAAAGAATAGTAGTAAGCAATAAAGACTGCTGATCAAAGGAAACTACCACTACTATGCCTCTAAATGCACTCCCAAAATAGACTAACCATATGTATGCATCAGTAACCCAAAACCGTCCAGATAAACCCAATCTACCCACCAGTAAAAGCTGGTACTGCCTGCTGCCGCCCTCATCATCGGGCAAATAAAGCCACGCCGATGTGATGGCAAACTCAATAACTGTCTGCTGCCGCCCTCATCATCGGGCAAGTAAAGCCGCGCCGATGTGATGGCAAAACTCGATAACTGTCTGACCCCAACGCTCCGGAGGGGAACTCGAGGGGAGCAACCCACACGAGCAAAGTAACCATGTCACAAGTATCATAAAAGCAGAACTGGATCACTACTATGCTCAAGTGGAACAAATCCCTCCACTAAAGAAATCCCGATCCCTAATCTGATGCATAAGTAAACATCCGATCAACCGCCCAATATCCGCGATTGCCGCAATACCCCACAATCCACAATCAAGTCCAATAACAGACACCCGGTCAACCGCCCAATATCCGCGGTTGCCGCAATACCCCACAATCTATAATCAAGTCCAATAACCGACACCCGGTCAACCGGCCAATATCCACGATTGCCACAATACTCCACAATCCAGGCCCCGGCTACACTATCCCAAACCCCTGCTCGAACCCGATCAACATATCTAGAGTCTAGAAAGAAAGGAGAAAGAACAAACATGGTTTCTCCTAAGTCAGATTCCAACATGATAGTGTAGCAATAAAAGATGGCCTATCTAGATGTCCATACATGCATGCAAGTGTTCTCATTTGGAAAGAAAAGTAAAGAGTAGCAACAATCATAAATCTCACATAAACCGCTACTCACCCTCACATGAACCATCCACCTATGCATGTCCATAATATCCTCAAGTAGTACCCACTAACAGGATAAATCACTTTGTCCCAATTTACTATTCGATTCCACATGCAAGGTTAAGTGCTAACATAGTAAACCATATATCCAACAAGCATGCATAAATCCCAGCCACAAGTGCTAATCAATAATCCTATCATAGGTGGAACTCTCTAATATTCCTAGTGAGCATGTCAAAAATAGAGGTATACAACAACCACCCACCTCGAAATGCGCAATCCACAACGGAAAAAGACTCCTCGTTGTCCAATATCCTCTATCTCCGTAAAGCCTTCAGAATCAGTGCACTACTGCAAAACAGATCGCACACGGCGTAAATGGGCAACTCCAAAAACAGCACTCGCTGTTTTGCTAAACAGCACAGAAAATACTAATTTTCACCTCTGTGCAGTCCTCAGAAAAATCCAGAAAAATCACCCTTGCAATCCTCGCGACGAGTAGATGCAAAACGAGTACTCGCACGTCCTGTTCCGACGCCTGTAGACCAAGATACAAATAAATCACAGTAGTAAGCCGCAAATCCTCACAGTCAAAATCCTACGGCAAATACTCCAAAAGAAGCTAAAATCTCACCTTCGAAATGTCCTCCAAAAATCCCAGAAAAATCACCGTTGTGTTCCTCGTGTCGAGTAGATGCAAATCGAGTATTTGTACTACTCATTCCGACACCCGTGGGCCGAGAAATCCCACAAAAACCTCTCCACTGTCCAAAAACTGCTACAGAAAAATAGGGTTGAAAGATGCCTCGGGAACACCACCAAAAACCCAAAATGAAGCGAGATGATCAACACAGAAAACGCAGGCCTACCTGTCATGAAAACAACGCCGCAAGAATCACCCGAAAACTTTTTCGTGGTAGCCCAAGGGACCTCTCGGACTGAACAGCGACGGAAAAGGCCACCGAAAAAGAACTGTCGAAGCGCGCCGCGTCGCCGAAATCGCCGATGTCACGGCCTCCAAAAATACCCAAGATCCTTGGAAGAGTAGTAGACAAGATGAGGAAGAGCTCTGTCAAAGACCCCCACGAAGAAGAATTCCAAAAAACCCAAAACAGAGAGAGGAATGGCCTATTTATAGGCGAAATCCAAAAATACCAAAAATCTGGGTTTGGGGTACATTTTTGGGCGCCCGAATCTTTCGGGCGCCGAACAGGGAACCCCGGAGGCAGCGCCCGGAACCTCCTGGGCGTGACGCGTGTCCCGAACACGGGACAGCGGGCGCCCAGCCGCACGGCGCTGCAGCGTGTCCCGCGCGGGTCAACAGAGCGGGTGGCGCCCGCCAATGGCAGGGTGCCACGTGCCCCCCCCGTACGGGCGCCCACCTGCCCGCCTGCCGCACGCACGACGCCCACCTGCCCGCGCACGTCACGCACAGTGCCGCGCACAGTGCCCGGCCAATCGCAGGCCGCCACGCGTCCGCCGCCTCCCCCCGCTGCGCCCGGTGCACGCGCCCGATGCACCCGCCAAACCAGAAGCTGCGACCTGTCCCATGCGCGCCCAATGGGAAGCCGCCACGTGGCACAACCAACCACCCTGAACCGCGCCTGCCCACGCTCCTGCCCGGCCTACCCGACCTGCCCTCGCGCTCCCGCATGGACCGCGCGCGCTGCACCGACCAACCCGGGGCTGCCACGTGTCCCCGCCCCGGTCCATTGTACCCGCGCGGCTCCCGTGGACCGCGCTGCGTGCGCCAGCCAATCCGGGGCTGCCACGTGTCATGCAGCCGGTCTACGGCCATCCCCGTGCTCCGAAAACTTTTGGGTGTCCGTTTTCGGGCGTCTGGACTCAGAAAAATACAACCTAGTCAATTTCCATCGTTTTTCCGTGTTGAATCCAAATTTGGTGTCCATTTTGCACGAAACCACTTCTGAAATTTGATGGGTGCATCCGAATACACTCGGGATCCATTCAACGCACTGAGTCCATTTTTCTTGAGTCTGAAACGCACACAAACACCTCCAACACCCAACATAGGCCTCCAGAAGCTGCTAATCCAACAGTAATCCTCTCGCGGGGATTCGGGTCCTCATATCCTTCCCCACTAAACAAAAGTTTCGTCCTCGAAACTAAAGTCATCCCTCAAGCCGAAACCTCGAACAAGTAGGGGGGTGTAGATGTCCAATCATCACGACTCAAGCTCCCAAGGCTGTCTAAAACTCCTTCAGAAACGCGAAGCAAATCTCGGGTCTCTATCTGATATAATAAAGAGGCGGGCACTCCAGGTAACCGCGCCATCTCATCTAAGTATGGTCGAAAAATCCAGTTTCTTAAATCCATAACTGCAGCAGGGGCATTAGTCAATCCAAAAGTCATGACTGTGAACTCATAATGCCTGTACCGTGACCTGAAAGCTGTCTTTGGGAAGTCCTCAGCCTTCACCTTCAGTTGGTGATAACCAGATTGCAAATCAATCTTCGAGAAGACCCAAGACTCTTGCCGCTGGTCGAACAAATCCTCAATGCGCGGCAAAACGGTACCTATTCCTGATGGTCACCTCATCCGATTCCCGGTAATCCACGCAAAGCCGAAGTGAACCATCCTTCCTCAACACGAATAGCATCGACACCCCCCAAAGGCAACACACTAGGTCAGACCAAATCCCCCTATCCATCGAATCCTGGAGTTGCATCTTCAACTACCCAACTGGTGGCATGCTAGTCAACTCCAAAAGGAAAACATCCGAGAACTCGCAAACAATGGGGACATCCCCGAGTCCCGGCGCCGCCGTAGGCCCCCCAACAACACTAACCAAAAAGGCTACACACCCACGGTGAATCATCCGCTTCGCTCGCGAAGTCAAAACCACAGAGGCGAAGAAAGCCCCTCGACATCCCCTGTAGTGGTCCTGATCCCCATGCAACCTTTCCGATGAATCCACTGTGTAGAACACCTAGTGTTGGTGTGTCTGGCCCATGGTGCATCAAAGGGATGCCACAGATGGACCCTGTGAGACATCTTTAGCTGATTTGGCCTTCGGCTGCATTTGCCGAATTTTAGAAAAGGTTTTGGGCCAAACTGAGGTTGGATTTGGATTCAGCACGGAAAAACGTTTGAAAACGGCTATTCGCTTGTTAAATTCGGAGTCCGGATGACCAAAAAGGGCTTCCGGAAGTTTTCGGGGATTTTCGGTGCATGGGAGGCGACCGTGGACCGGCCTGAGCCACGTGGTGGCCTGTCATTTGCCGGCTCACGCAGCTCGGTCCACGGGGAGGCGCGGCGGGTGCATGGACCGCCGTGCGGGCCACGTGGCGCGCCCGGAATGGCGGGTGCACGCGGCGCGTTCCAGGGGAAACCGCGCGGCTTCGGTGGACCGGGTGCTTGACACGTGGCAGCCTGGCATTGGCTGGCTCACGAAAATGCGGTCCACGGAGTGCATGGGCGGCGCCTCGGGGCACGTGCGCGCAGAGGCGCCAGGCGCGCTGTCGGCCGCACTCGATTGCGGCCACGCGTCAGCCCGCGAGTGGCGGGCCGTACCTACCCCCGCTGACCGGGGGTGGACACGCGGCCGGTTCCCAGTCGCCCGTTCACGCTGTCCACTGTTTGGGGACACGTGGCGGGCGCAGGGACTTCCGGGCGCTTGGTCGGACGAGGGGAAATCCGACTTTTCGGATTCGGGCGCCCGGATTGGAACGCCCGAATCCGATAGCTCATGGGCTGCGGGTTTGGGCCTATAAATAGCAACTTTGAGGCCTTGTATCTTTTTTTCTGGGCTCCTTTTCACAGAGGGTGCGTAAGAAAACTTCTCCCTCACACAGTGCACTATTCATTGGAGGACTTTGAGGATTTTTGGAGATCACCACTTCGGCTTTTTCTGCGACGCGGCGCACAGTGACGCTTCCACACCGGCGACCTGTTTCGTCGCGTTTTAGTGCGCGGGCTCCCCCGGCTTACCCCGACCTCCGATTTAGGCGATTCTGGCGCCGTTGGACTCACGACAGGTAGGGCTCCAACTTCTGTGTTTTGAGCTTCCTTTTTTTCATTTGGATCTTGGAGTTTCCCGGGATTCCTTTTGACCCATTTTTGCTCGCGGAGTTTTGGACAGCACAGTGGTATTTTGGCGATATCTTCGCGTACAGGCGTCGGATCGAGGCGTGCCAGGAGGCGTTTTTCATCTACACAGCGCAAGGAACACCCTCAAATTTTCTGAGAATTTTCTGAATATTTTTCGAAGGTGAAAAATCTCTGTTTACAGAAAGTAGTGCTATAGTTTTTGAGATCGGTTTATTTAGGGGTGGTTCCCTTGTCGAATTTGTTTCTCAGTGTAGGAAACTCGGATTTGAACGTGCAGGTACTCGTTTTGACCGGTTCGTCGCGAGGATCGTGACAGTATTTTTCTTGGAATTTTCTGAGTATTTTTCGCAGGTGAAATTTGCACAAATCTGGACTGTTATTTTGGGACAGCATATACTTGAATGTAATTGTGAGTTTAATTGTATGTTTTGGGGTAATTGTGAACAGTGTTGTGGTGAGCGTTTGGACCGAGCGTGGACTTCACTTTTGAGACAGGGATTTAGCGCTTGAGGTGGGTACCGTTGTCACCTCCTACTTTTGATCACCCATTAGGCATACTAAGAGATGTTCCTGTATCATTATTGATAGTTGAATCAGTGGGATGAACCTAGCATGCTTGCATGGAATTATTGGTTGTTGTCAGCACTTGCATCCTTAGGGGACTAGACATTAATGAATTATTGTTTCTTGCAAAGGATAAGATGTTTAAACTATATTATGTTTGAGAATATTGGGAGGCTTATGCATGTGTGTAGACTAATTTGTGGCATATTAGTACATCACATATTTAAACCAATGTATAGTTTAATGCTCATGAGAATTGGAATGCTGGGAACATTTTATTAAGTAAAAGGACTTTGCATGCTTGTATGGTCACCTAGTTATGCCACTATTTTCTGCTACACTATCATACTAGAACTGACTTAGGAGAAACCATATTTTTTTTTTATTCTTTCTCCAGTTATCTAGACTTAGGGGATAGTGCGCTCGGGTTCGAGCAGGGGCTGGGATAGTGTAGTCAGACATTTGGGATTTGGGACAGGCAGGCTTGATGACAGGGTATTTGCGGCAACTGCGGATTTTGGGCGGTTGACCGGGTTGTTACTAATGCATCAGATTGGGGGAGAGGGGATCGGATTTTCTTTTAGCGGATGGTTTTTCCCACTTGATTAGAGTCTTGATCCAGTCCTACTATATCAGGTTACTTATGGCGACTTATTTCACTCGTGAGGGTCGCTCCCCTCGAGTGCCACTCCGGAGTGTGTGTATGTGTGACCGTGCCGGTCAGGAGCCGGTCTGTTGCCCTTGGGATGGGACCGTGTCGGTCAGGAGCCGGTCTGCATCCCGCAGCTAAGTTGTGAGTTAGTAGGCATAGCAGGCAGTACCGGTGTTCACCGGTGTCTAGATTGGGTTACCCAGGCAGGCATATATACTCTGATGCATACATTTAGCTATTCTTTTAGCTTACTATTTTAGAGGCATATTAGTGGTAGCTTTTATCAGTTGTCGAATTTATAGCGTACCACCCTTATTTTATTTTCGCCTCTAGTAGTCCTAGTGGGCATGTCTGAGTTTGAGGTCTACCCACTAGGGGAGGCTACTGTTTTTATAGTAGTTCTCACCCCCCACTGTTTTTCCTTTTCTTTTCCCCTTTGTTTTGCAGAGTCCTCTGCTGGAGTTGCGGGACCCTCTTCCCAGGATCGAGGTAAGAGGATCGCTGATTAGATAGCTACTTCCCCGATCTCGAGTTTTGCAGTTTTGATGTATCCCCTGTACACTCAGACGGTTGTATTTTCCTTTATTTTGGGTCTGGCTTCGGCCAGCTGGTTGTATTTATTTCGTGAGCTGGGAGAGACACATGTATATATGAGAGTTATGTTGTACTTTTATTTCCAGCATTTGTCTGAGATGTATTAGTTTTAGTTTAGCTCTGTTTTATGCTCCTTTATTATATCTTTATATCTGAGCAGGTTACCAGCGCTTCGTGTACACGGGAAATTCCGTGTGCACGGCGGATCTGTGGACGAGCCCGGGTTCTGGTTTACACCCGGGGCGTGACAGATTAGGTTGGTATCAGAGCTTAGGGATAGGTCAGTTGGGACTTAGAAAACCCTAGGCTTTTGGCAGACCCTAGGATGGCACGGCGTGAGTGACGCGATATTTTGTGAAAGTCGATAATTTATTATTAAACTCTTCCTGTGAGTGGAGAGGGACTGGCATATTCTATTTCTGGTGGACTATTATGTTGGCTGCAGACAACATAAGGTCACAGAAATAGAGGGATGTCCATGACTTTCGCTGGATTGGGTCGAGAGTGGTTTTGTTTACTGACCCGTGGTTTCGTGTGTGGAATGATGCCTCCTAGGCGGCAGATCCCTACCCGGGGTACTCCTACACCCCCGGAGGAGCCGGAGCAGTCCGGGCCTTCAGAGATCAGTGAGTTGAGGGCCATGGTGGCCCAGTTGGCGGAGAGTCACCGCCGGCAGGAGCAGAGGATTGAGCAGCTACTCGCTCAGGCAGGGGCACCTCCCCTACTACTGTTGAGGCCCCCGTACCACCAGTTGTACCGCCGGTTACCACTAGTACCTACCGCACCGTCTCGAGCAGTGGGGCTCAGGGAGTGATCCGGCCATTGACCCCAGCGGAGGAGCAGGAGTTTGCTGACAAACTCACCCAGTTTTGTCAGCGAGGACCGCCTAGGTTTCTGGGCGGAGCACTCAGCCATGGGAGATAGGATCGTGGCTAGCAGCAATGGAGAAGTTATTTCGGGACTTCTTCATTGACCAGAGATTCAGAGTGCATATGGCAGTACATTGTTTAGAGGGGGATGCAGATGCCTGGTGGCGTCGGGTTGAGCCTTTGGAGTTCCAGATTACCCGACAGCTACCTTGGTCAGAGTTCAGACGGATGATTCTAGATACTTATTTCTCCACGAGTGTGAAGAAAAAGCTGGAAGATGATTGAAGAATCTTCAGCAGGGTGACCGGACAGTATGGGACTACTTCCAGGAGTTCACGCAGTTGCTCAACTGCGTGCCTTATGTCGCCAGGGATGGACCGCACCAGGTGGAGCTTTTTGAGACGGGTCTGCGCCCAGAGATCTATACCTTGGTGCATGCCCAGAGGCTACAGACTTTGCAGAGGCAGCGGATCATGCGCAGTGGGTTGAGAGGGGAGATCACGTTGTCGCTAGACGTGGAGGCTTGGTCGCTCAGAGTTCTGAGAGGAAGCGACCAGCGCCGGACGATGGGGGACAGGCCAGTTCCTGGAGGCCGCCCCGACCGCCACCGCCTCAGTTTACGGGCCGTGGGCGTTCGGAGCGGCGAGGGCCTGGGGGATCCCAGAGGCCCCCACAGCATCAGCAGCAGCAGCACCAGCGACAGCAGCAGCACTCGCAGCAGCAGAGGTCACAGTCGCGACAGCAGGGGTCTCAGCGGCAGAGCAGCAGGCAGCAGCAGCAGCAGTCGAGGCAGCCCCGGTCTACAGTTGGGTGTGTTTTCTGCAGGGGTCAGCACCCTTCTGATACTTGTGATTTGAGGCATGGTCGCTGTTTCGATGCGGGCAGTCCGGTCATCTGCGAGCTACTTGCCTTTTCTCGACATCGCCGGCTCCTTCCTCAGCATCAGTCCCTTCGGTGCCCCAGCAGCGGCCCTATGCTCCAGCGAGCAGGGCTCCTTCCTCCCACCCTACAGACTACCGACCACCAGCGCAGAGTGGGCGAGTCTATGCCGCCCAGGTGGAGGACTCCTCGGCAGCCGACCACGTGGTGGCAGGTATCATTTTACTTTTCGGTACTAGAGCTCGCACTTTATTTGATACCGGTGCATCACATTCTTTTATCAGTAGATCATTTGCATCATCTCATGGACTAGAGTTAGGTCGGTTGCCACATGCATTAGAGGTACAGATTCCCGATCATACATTGCATGTAGAGGAGTGTTGTTGGTCTTGCCCAGTACAGGTTGAGTCATGGATTTTGCCAGCGGACCTGATGGTCCTTAGTCAGCTGCGAGATTTTGACATAGTACTTGGGATGGATTGGCTGGCTCGCTATTTCGCGACGATTGATTGCGCCGCGAGGACTGTGACTTTTAGCGAGCCAGGCCAGGAGGTGTTTGTGTATAGAGGGTGCCAGAGTGCTTTCTTCGCCTCAGTAGTTTCGACTTCTCGTGCGAGGCAGATGATGCGCAGTGGATGCGTGGCCTTTTTGGCTTGTGTGGTTAAGGAGCCTACGGCGGCACCGGGACTCGCGGATATCCCTATTGTCCACGAGTTCCCGGATGTGTTTCCACCAGAGCTGACTAGCATGCCGCCGGATAGGGAGATCGAGTTTTTGATTGACGTAGTCCCAGGAACTGCGCCAATCTCTAAGGCTCCTTACCGAATGGCACCGGCTGAGCTGCGAGAGTTAAAGGCGCAACTTCAGGACTTAATGGATAATGATTTTGTGTGAGACCAAGTGTATCGCCTTGGGGAGCGCCGGTGCTATTTGTGAAGAAGAAGGATGGTTCACTTCGACTGTGTGTTGATTACCGTGAGCTGAATAAAGTGACCATCAAGAACAAGTACCCTTTGCCGCGCATTGATGACTTATTTGATCAGCTGCAAGGGTCTTGTGTCTTCTCCAAGATTGATTTACAGTCTGGTTACCACCAATTGAAGGTGAAGGCCGAGGATATCCCAAAGACGGCATTCAGGACACGGTACGGGCATTATGAGTTCACCGTCATGCCATTTGGATTGACAAATGCCCCTACTGCTTTTATTGATTTAATGAACAGGATCTTTCGACCATACTGGATCGGTTCGTCGTTGTATTTATTGATGATATCCTGATTTATTCCGGAGTGATGTGGAGCACGAGGAGCACTTGAGGATTGTGCTGCAACTTCTCAGAGAGAGGAAGTTGTATGCCAAGTTATCTAAGTGCGAATTTTGACTTCGGGAGGTTGTCTTTTTGGGCCATGTGATCTCAGCCGCAGGAGTGGCAGTAGACCCGGCGAAGATTGAGGCAGTCCGGGATTGGCCCCGACCGACGACGGTATCAGAGGTTCGCAGTTTTATGGGCTTAGCCGGATATTACCGTCGGTTTGTGGAAGGTTTTGCGAAACTTTCCACACCCCTCACTCGTCTGACGCGTAAAGGGATTAAGTTTGTTTGGAGTGAGGATTGCCAGAGGAGCTTTGAGGAATTAAAGAACAGATTGATGTCGGCTCCTATCCTTTCCCTCCCTGTTATGGGGAAAGGATACGTGATTTACAGTGATGCATCGCACAGTGGACTTGGTTGCGTGGTGATGCAGGAGGGTAGGGTAATCGCTTATGCCTCTCGGCAACTGAAGGATTATGAAAAGAATTACCCTACCCATGACTTGGAGCTAGCTGTGGTGATTTTGCACTGAAGTTGTGGCGCCATTATCTGTATGGGGAGCACTGCGAGATTTACACCGACCACAAGAGCTTGAAATACCTGTTCACACAGAAGGAGCTCAACTTGAGGCAGCGCAGATGGTTGGAATTGTTAAAGGACTACGATGTGGACATACTCTACCATCCTGGCAAGGCCAACGTGGTCGCTGATGCCCTGAGCAGGAGAGCAGTACAGAGCCTATCTTTGATGATCACCGATCAGGCGCCATTACTTGAGCAGATGAGGCGGTTAGAGCTCGAGGTTGTGTCCCCTGGGGTCTCTGCTAGACTTATGTCTCTAGTCGTGCAGCCCACTCTGTTGGACAGGATTCGAGAGAGACAGAGTGAGGACCCCCATCTGACAGGATCGAGAGCAGATTTGAGTGATCAGACAGGGGACTTTTCAGTTGATGCTTCGGGAGTACTGAGGTACAGGGACCGAGCTTGCGTGCCTATGGATCAGAGATTCGAGAGCAGATCTTGAGGGAGGCCCACTATACACCTTATACCATTCATCCTGGTGGGACTAAGATGTATAGGGACCTCAAGGCACAGTTTTGGTGGAACGGGATGAAAAGAGACATTGGGAGATTTGTGGCACACTGCTTAACTTGTCAGCAAGTAAAGGCTGAGCATCGTGTACCTGCTGGCAAGTTACAGAGTCACTCCCAATCCCTGAATGGAAATGGGAACATGTTACTATGGATTTTGTCACTGGATTGCCGAGGGCACAGACTGGAGCGGATGCGATCTGGGTAGTCGTGGATAGACTCACCAAGTCCGCTCACTTTTTACCGGTGCAGGTGACTTGGCCACTCGAGCGACTGGCGCAGCTGTACTTAGACGAGGTGGTGAGGCTGCATGGTGTACCCGCCTCCATTGTATCTGATAGAGATCCGAGGTTTGTTTCGCGCTTTTGGAGGAGTTTACAGGCCACTTGGGGACACAGCTCAGTTTCAGCACAGCATTTCACCCACAGACAGACGGACAGTCAGAGCGGACTATACAGATTCTTGAGGACATGCTCCGAGCTTGCACGCTAGACTTTGGAGGAGGTTGGGTGCGACACTTATCACTGGTTGAGTTTGCGTACAACAACAGCTTTCAAGCGAGCATCCAGATGGCTCCGTTTGAAGCGTTGTATGGACGCAAGTGTCGGTCCCCCTTTATTGGAGTGATGTGGGTGAAAGACGGACTTTGGGTCCAGAGTTACTGCGAGAGGCAGAGGATAAGGTCAGACTATTCAGGCAGCATCTTCAGACCGCTCAGAGCAGACAGAGGAGCTATGCTGATGTGCGGAGGCGAGACCTTGAGTTTAGGTTGGAGATCATGTCTTTTTGAAAGTCTCGCCTTCAAAGGGATCCGGAGATTTGGGATTCGTGGGAAACTGAGCCCTCGTTATATTGGACCTTTCGAGGTATTGGAGCGCATAGGGCCAGTTGCCTACAGGCTTGCACTTCCTCCCAGACTTGCTGGTGTTCACGATGTGTTTCATGTATCGACTCTGAGGAGGTATGTTCATGACCCGTCGCACATCATTGATTTCACCCCACTGGAGATTGCTGAGGACTTGAGCTATGTCGAGCGGCCATTGCGGATTTTGGACCGCGAGGTTAGAGAGTTGCGCAGCCGGGCCATCCCTTATGTGAAGATCCTCTGGAGCAACCATGATGAGCGCGAGGCTACTTGGGAGCTGGAGTCAGCGATGATGGATGCTTACCCCCACTTGTTCGAGGCCCCGGCTTGAGGTATGATTTTTGTTTCGAGGACGAAACTTTTTTTAGTGGGGGAGGATGTGATGATCCGATTTCCATGCACGTTTTTCCCGTGAATCCACTGTGTATAACACCTGTGTTGGTGTGTAAGGCCCATGGCTGCATCAAAGGGAATGCCACAGATGG
>CM054953.1:7538423-7593587 GCA_029168755.2 Tillandsia fasciculata
CATGCTAGTCAACTCCAAAAGGAAACATCCGAGAAACTCGCAAACAATGGGACATCCCCGAGTCCGCGCCGCCGTAGGCCCCCCAACAACACTAACCAAAGGCTACACACCACGGTGAATCATCCGCTTCGCTCGCGAAGTCAAAACCACAGAGGCGAAGAAAAGCCCCTCGACATCCCTGTAGTGGTCCTGATCCCCATGCAAACTTTCCGATGAATCCACTGTGTAGAACACCTAGTGTTGGTGTGTCTGGCCCATGGTGCATCAAAGGGATGCCACAGATGGACCCTGTGAGACATCTTTAGCTGATTTGGCCTTCGGCTGCATTTGCCGAATTTTAGAAAAGGTTTTGGGCCAAACTGAGGTTGGATTTGGATTCAGCACGGAAAAACGTTTGAAAACGGACTATTCGCTTGTTAAATTCGGAGTCCGGATGACCAAAAAGGGCTTCCGGAAGTTTTCGGGGATTTTCGGTGCATGGGAGGCGAACGTGGACCGGCCTGAGCCACGTGGTGGCCTGTCATTTGCCGGCTCACGCAGCTCGGTCCACGGGGAGGCGCGGCGGGTGCATGGACCGCCGTGCGGGCCACGTGGCGCGCCCGGAATGGCGGGTGCACGCGGCGCGTTCCAGGGGAAACCGCGCGGCTTCGGTGGACCGGGTGCTTGACACGTGGCAGCCTGGCATTGGTGGCTCACGAAAAAAAATGCGGTCCACGGAGTGCATGGGGCGCCTCGGGGCGCGTGCGCGCAGAGGCGCAAGGCGGCGCTGTCGGCCGCACTCGATTGCGGCCACGCGTCAGCCCGCGAGTGGCGGGCCGTACCTACCCCCGCTGACAGGGGTGGACACGCGGCCGGGCTCCCAGTCGCCCGTTCACGCTGTCCACTGTTTGGGGACACGTGGCGGGCGCAGGGACTTCCGGGCGCTTGGTCGGACGAGGGGAAATCCGACTTTTCGGATTCGGGCGCCCGGATTGGAACGCCCGAATCCGATAGTCATGGGCTGCGGGTTTGGCCTATAAATAGCAACTTTGAGGCCTTGTATCTTTTTTTCTGGGCTCCTTTTCACAGAGGGTGCGTAAGAAAACTTCTCCCTCACACAGTGCACTATTCATTGGAGGACTTTGAGGATTTTTGGAGATCACGCACTTCGGCTTTTTCTGCGACGCGGCGCACAGTGACGCTTCCACCCCGCGACCTGTTTCGTCGCGTTTTAGTGCGCGGGCTCCCCGGCTTACCCCGACCTCCGATTTAGGCGATTCTGGCGCCGTTGGACTCACGACAGGTAGGGATCCAACTTCTGTGTTTTGAGCTTCCTCTTTTTTCGTTTGGATCTTGGAGTTTCCCGGGATTCCTTTTGACCCATTTTTCCTCGCGGAGTTTTGGACAGCACAGTGGTATTTTGGCGATATCTTCGCGTACAGGCGTCGGATCGAGGCGTGCCAGGAGGCGTTTTTCATCTACACAGCGCAAGGAACACCCTCAAATTTTCTGAGAATTTTCTGAATATTTTTCGAAGGTGAAAAATCTCTGTTTACAGAAAGTAGTGCTATAGTTTTTTGAGATCGGTTATTTTTAGGGGTGGTTCCCTTGTCGAATTTGTTTCTCAGTGTAGGAAACTCGGATTTGAACGTGCAGGTACTCGTTTTGACCGGTTCGTCGCGAGGATCGTGACAGTATTTTTCTTGGAATTTTCTGAGTATTTTTCGCAGGTGAAATTTGCACAAATCTGGACTGTTATTTTGGGACAGCATATACTTGAATGTAATTGTGAGTTAATTGTATGTTTTGGGGTAATTGTGAACAGTGTTGTGGTGAGCGTTTGGACCGGGCGTGGACTTCACTTTTGGGACAGGGATTTAGCTCTCGAGGTGGGTACCGTTGTCACCTCCTACTTTTGATCACCCACTAGGCATACTAAGAGATGTTCCTATATCATGATTGATAGTTGAATCAGTGGGATGAACCTAGCATGCTTGTATGGAATTAATGGTTGTTGTCAGCACTTGCATCCTTAGAGGACTAGACATTAATGAATTATTGTTTCTTGCTAAGGATAAGATGTTTAAACCATATTATGTTTTGAGTATATTGGGAGGCTTATGCATGTGTATAGACTAATTTGTGGCATATTAGTACATCACATATTCAAACCAATGTATACTTTAATGCTCGTGAGAATTGGAATGCTGGGAACATTTTATTAAGTAAAAGGACTCTGCATGCTTGTATGGTCACCTAGTTAGGCCACTATTTTCTGCTACACTATCATGCTGGAACTGACCTAGGAGAAACCATGCTTTTTATTCTTTCTCCAGTTATCTAGACTTAGGGGATAGTGCGCTCGGGTTCGAGCAGGGGCTGGGATAGTGTAGTCAGACATTTGGGATTTGGGACAGGCAGGCTTGATGACAGGGTATTTGCGGCAACCGCGGATTTTGGGCGGTTGACCGGGTTGTTACTAATGCATCAGATTGGGGGAGAGGGGATCGGATTTTCTTTTAGTGGATGGTTTTTCCCACTTGATTAGAGTCTTGATCCAGTCCTACTATATCAGGTTACTTATGGCGACTTATTTCACTCGTGAGGGTCGCTCCCCTCGAGTGCCACTCCGGAGTGTGTGTATGTGTGACCGTGCCGGTCAGGAGCCGGTCTGTTGCCCTTGGGATGGGACCGTGTCGGTCAGGAGCCGGTCTGCATCCCGCAGCTGAGTTGTGAGTTAGTAGGCATAGCAGGCAGTACCGGTGTTCACCGGTGTCTAGATTGGGTTACCCAGGCAGGCATATATACTCTGATGCATACATTTAGCTATTCTTTTAGCTTACTATTTTAGAGGCATATTAGTGGTAGCTTTTATCAGTTGTCGAATTTATAGCGTACCACCCTTATTTTATTTTCGCCTCTAGTAGTCCTAGTGGGCATGTCTGAGTTTGAGGTCTACCCACTAGGGGAGGCTACTGTTTTTATAGTAGTTCTCACCCCCCACTGTTTTTCCTTTTCTTTTCCCCTTTGTTTTGCAGGGTCCTCTGCTGGAGTTGCGGGACCCTCTTCCCAGGATCGAGGTAAGAGGATCGCTGATTAGATAGCTACTTCCCCGATCTCGAGTTTTGCAGTTTTGATGTATCCGCTGTACACTCAAACGGTTGTATTTTCCTTTATTTTGGGTCTGGCTTCGGCCAGCTGGTTGTATTTATTTCGTGAGCTGGGAGAGACACATGTATATATTTGAGAGTTATGTTGTACTTTTATTTCCAGCATTTGTCTGAGATGTATTAGTTTTAGTTTAGCTCTGTTTTATGCTCCTTTATTATATCTTTATATCTGAGCAGGTTACCAGCGCTTCATGTACACGGGAAATTCCGTGTGCACGGCGGATCTGTGGACGAGCCCGGGTTCTGGTTTACACCCGGGGCATGACAGATTAGGTTGGTATCAAAGCTTAGGGATAGGTCAGTTGGGACTTAGGAAACCCTAGGCTTTTGGCAGACCCTAGGACGGCAGGGCGTGAGCGACGCGATATTTTGCGAAAGTCGGCAATTTATTATTAAAACTCTTCCTGTGAGTGGAGAGGGACTGGTATATCCTATTTCTGGTGGACTATTATGTTGGCTGCAGACAACATAAGGTCACAGAAATAGAGGGATGTCCATGACTTTCGCTGGATTGGGTCGAGAGTGGTTTTGTTTACTGACCCGTGGTTTCGTGTGTGGAATGATGCCTCCTAGGCGGCAGATCCCTACCCGGGGTACTCCTACACCCCCGGAGGAGCCGGAGCAGTCCGGGCCTTCAGAGATTAGCGAGTTGAGGGCCATGGTGGCCCAGTTGGCGGAGAGTCACCGCCGGCAGGAGCAGAGGATTGAGCAGCTACTCGCTCAGGCAGGGGCACCTCCCCCTACTACTGTTGAGGCCCCCGTACCACCAGTTGTACCGCCGGTTACACCACTAGTACCTACCGCACCATCTTCGAGCAGTGGGGCTCAGGGAGTGATCCGACCATTGACCCCAGCGGAGGAGCAGGAGTTTGCTGACAAACTCACCCAGTTTTGTCAGCGAGGACCGCCTAGGTGTTCTGGGCGGAGCACTCAGCCATGGGAGATAGGATCGTGGCTAGCAGCAATAGAGAAGTTATTTCGGGACTTCTTAATTGACCAGAGATTCAGAGTGCATCTGGCAGTACATTGTTTAGAGGAGGATGCAGATGCCTGGTGGCGTCGGGTTGAGCCTTTGGAGTTCCAGATTACCCGACAGCTACATTGGTCAGAGTTCAGACGGATGATTCTAGATACTTATTTCTCCACGAGTGTGAAGAAAAAGCTGGAAGATAATTTGAAGAATCTTCAGCAGGGTGACCGGACAGTATGGGCCTACTTCCAGGAGTTCACGCAGTTGCTCAACTGCGTACCTTATGTCGCCAGGGATGGACCGCACCAGGTGGAGCTCTTTGAGACGGGTCTGCGCCCAGAGATCTATACCTTGGTGCATGCCCAGAGGCTACAGACTTTAGCAGAGGCAGCGGATCATGCGCAGTGGGTTGAGAGGGGAGATCACGTTGTCGCTAGACGTGGAGGCTTGGTCGCTCAGAGTTCTGAGAGGAAGCGACCAGTGCCGGACGATGGGGGACAGGCCAGTTCCTGGAGGCCGCCCCGACCGCCACCGCCTCAGTTACGGGCCGTGGGCGTTCGAAGCGGCGAGGGCCTGGTGGATCCCAGAGGCCCCCACAGCACCAGCAGCAGCAGCAGCAGCCCCAGCGACAGCAGCAGCACTCGCAGCAGCAGAGGTCACAGTCGTGACAGCAGGGGTCTCAGCGGCAGAGGCAGCAGCAGTCGAGGCAGCAGCAGTCGAGGCAGCCCCGGTCTACAGTTGGGTGTGTTTTCTACAGGGGTCAGCACCCTTCTGATACTTGTGATTTGAGGCATGGTCACTGTTTCCGATGCGGGCAGTCCGGTCATCTGCGAGCTACTTGCCTTTTCTCGACATCGCCGGCTCCTTCCTCAGCATCAGTCCCTTCGGTGCCCCAGCAGCGGCCCTATGCTCCAGCGAGCAGGGCTCCTTCCTCCCACCCTACAGACTACCGACCACCAGCGCAGAGTGGGCGTGTCTATGCCGCCCAGGTGGAGGACTCCTCGGCAGCCGACCACATGGTGGCAGGTATCATTTTACTTTTCGGTACTAGAGCTCGCACTTTATTTGATACCGGTGCATCACATTCTTTTATCAGTAGATCATTTGCATCATCTCATGGACTAGAGTTAGGTCGGTTGCCACATGCATTAGAGGTACAGATTCCCGATCATACATTGCATGTAGAGGAGTGTTGTTGGTCTTGCCCAGTACAGGTTGAGTCTTGGATTTTGCCAGCAGACCTGATGGTCCTGAGTCAGCTGCGAGATTTTGACATAGTACTTGGGATGGATTGGCTGGCTCGCTATTTCGCGACGATCGATTGCGCCGTGAGGACTGTGACTTTTAGTGAGCCAGGCCAGGAGGTGTTTGTGTATAGAGGGTGCCAGAGTGCTTTCTTCGCCTCAGTAGTTTCGACTTCTCGTGCGAGGCAGATGATGTGCAGTGGATGCGTGGCCTTTTTGGCTTGTGTGGTTAAGGAGCCTACGGCGGCACCGGGACTCGCGGATATCCCTATTGTCCACGAGTTCCCGGATGTGTTTCCACCAGAGCTGACTAGCATGCCGCCGGATAGGGAGATCGAGTTTTTGATTGACGTAGTCCCAGGAACTGCGCCAATCTCTAAGGCTCCTTACCGAATGGCACCGGCTGAGCTGCGAGAGTTAAAGGCGCAACTTCAGGACTTAATGGATAATGATTTTCTGAGACCAAGTGTATTGCCTTGGGGAGTGCCGGTGCTATTTGTGAAGAAGAAGGATGGTTCACTTCGACTGTGTGTTGATTACCGTGAGTTGAATAAAGTGACCATCAAGAACAAGTACCCTTTGCCGCGCATTGATGACTTATTTGATCAGCTGCAAGGGTCTTGTGTCTTCTCCAAGATTGATTTACAGTCTGGTTACCACCAATTGAAGGTGAAGGCCGAGGACATCCCAAAGACGGCATTCAGGACACGGTACAGGCATTATGAGTTCACCGTCATGCCATTTGGATTGACAAATGCCCCTGCTGCTTTTATGGATTTAATGAACAGGATCTTTCGACCATACTTGGATCGGTTCGTCGTTGTATTTATTGATGATATCCTGATTTATTCCCGAAGTGATGTGGAGCACGAGGAGCACTTGAGGATTGTGCTGCAACTTCTCAGAGAGAGGAAGTTGTATGCCAAGTTATCTGAGCGCGAATTTTGGCTTCGGGAGGTTGTCTTTTTGGGCCATGTGATCTCAGCCGCAGGAGTGGCAGTAGACCCGGCGAAGATCGAGGCAGTCCGGGATTGGCCCCGACCGACGACGGTATCAGAGGTTCGCAGTTTTATGGGCCTAGCCGGATATTACCGTCGGTTTGTGGAAGGTTTTGCGAAACTCTCCACACCCCTCACTCGTCTGACGCGTAAAGGGATTAAGTTTATTTGGAGTGAGGATTGCCAGAGGAGCTTTGAGGAATTAAAGAACAGATTGATGTCGGCTCCTATCCTTTCCCTCTCTGTTATGGGGAAAGGATACGTGATTTACAGTGATGCATCGCACAGTGGATTTGGTTGCGTGCTGATGCAGGAGGGTAGGGTAATCGCTTATGCCTCTCGGCAACTGAAGGATTATGAAAAGAATTACCCTACCCATGACTTGGAGCTAGCTGTGGTGATTTCTGCACTAAAGTTGTGGCGCCATTATCTGTATGGGGAGCACTGTGAGATTTATACCGACCACAAGAGCTTGAAATACCTGTTTACACAGAAGGAGCTCAACTTGAGGCAACGCGGATGGTTAGAATTGTTAAAGGACTACGATGTGGACATACTCTACCATCCTGACAAGACCAACGTGGTCGCTGATGCCCTGAGCAGGAGAGCAGTACAGAGCCTATCTTTGATGATCACCGATCAGGCGCCATTACTTGAGCAGATGAGGCGGTTAGAGCTCGAGGTTGTGTCCCCTGGGGTCTCTGCTAGACTTATGTCTCTAGTCGTGCAGCCCACTCTGTTGGACAGGATTAGAGAGAGACAGAGTGAGGACCCCCATTTGACCAGGATCAGAGAGCAGATTTTGAGTGATCAGACAGGGGACTTTGTGGTTGATGCTTCGGGAGTACTGAGGTACAGGGACCGAGCTTGCGTGCCTATGGATTCAGAGATTCGAGAGCAGATCTTGAGGGAGGCCCACTATACACCTTATACCATTCATCCTGGTGGGACTAAGATGTATAGGAACCTCAAGGCACAGTTTTGGTGGAACGGGATGAAAAGAGACATTGGGAGATTTGTGGCACACTGCCTAACTTGTCAGCAAGTAAAGGCTGAGCATCGTGTACCTGCTGGCAAGTTGCAGAGTCTCCCAATCCCTGAATGGAAATGGGAACATGTTACTATGGATTTTGTCACTGGATTGCCGAGGGCACAGACGGGAGTGGATGCGATCTGGGTAGTTGTGGATAGACTCACCAAGTCCGCTCACTTTTTACCGGTACAGGTGACTTGGTCACTCGAGCGGCTGGCGCACCTGTACTTAGACGAGGTGGTGAGGCTGCATGGTGTACCCGCCTCCATTGTATCTGATCGAGATCCGAGGTTTGTTTCGCGCTTTTGGAGGAGTCTACAGGCCACTTTGGGGACACAGCTCAATTTCAACACAACGTTTCACCCACAGACAGACGGACAGTCAGAGCGGACTATACAGATTCTTGAGGACATGCTCCGAGCTTGCACGCTAGACTTTGGAGGAGGTTGGGTGCGACACTTATCATTGGCAGAGTTTGCGTACAACAATAGCTTTCAAGCGAGCATCCAGATGTCTCCGTTTGAAGCATTGTATGGACGCAAGTGTCGTTCCCCGCTTTATTGGAGCGATGTGGGTGAAAGACGGACATTAGGGCCAGAGTTGCTGGGAGAGGCAGAGGATAAGGTCAGGGTAGTCAGGCAGCACCTTCAGACCGCTCAGAGCAGACAGAGGAGCTACGCAGATGTGCGGAGGTGAGACCTTGAGTTTATGGTTGGAGATCATGTCTTTTTGAAAGTCTCGCCTTCAAAGGGGATCCGAAGATTCGGGATTCGTGGGAAACTGAGCCCTCGTTATATTGGTCCTTTCGAGGTATTGGAGCGCATAGGGCCAGTTGCTTACAGACTTGCACTTCCTCCCAGACTTGCTGGTGTTCACGATGTGTTTCATGTATCGACTCTGAGGAGGTATGTTTATGACCCGTCGCACATCATCGATTTCACCCCACTGGACATCACTGAGGACTTGAGTTATGTCGAGCGGCCATTGAGGATCTTGGACCGTGAGGTTAGGGAGTTGCGCAGCCGGGCCATCCCTTATGTGAAGATCCTCTGGAGCAGCCATGATGAGCGTGTCACGCCCCGGGGGTTTAATGCGCGGAGGGGAGCCACCGATGCTCCCAAAACAGTGTATATTTTTTTTTTGAAATCCATTACTCCCCGACGCGTGCCCAGACCCGCCGCATATACAAATTTACTCTACAAACGGGCAGAGTCTCCTTTGTATATGCACGGCGTCCTCAATACATCATACATTCATCTCAAGCATTAACCAAAGTAATCAGGGTACATACGCATACAACATGCAAGGTAGAAGGCCGACTGATTTGAAAGGATAAATAACGCAGAGTTTTAAAAGCGACGCCCACACGACGCCATCATGACCATTTCGAAAGCCACATAAATCCACAAGGTTTTGCAATCCGTGCCCACACGACACCTACGTTTAAAAATCAGGTTTCGCAAACAGTTTTCTTTGCTTTTCGTTGTTCAAAAGGGCAAAGTAAGAAAAGATTAACATTTACTTGCATAACTTAATGAAAGGAAGGGCAACATCCACTTCGACCCACGGGGGTGTCGCAATCCACAAATAACTACTGGCAATAATAAAGGAACGAAAAAAGGGGAAGAGAGAGTCACAAAGTCTGCGCGTCAAACGGACTAGTACCCTCGCGGCCTCACCGGTGCCCTAGCACTCGCCCCTGGACGAACCTGTCACGGAGTGGATAGTCAGTGACTAGAAATAGTAAAATAGGCAAAAGACTAAAGACATAGCAAACCCCGGCAACCGGAGCAACCGTCTCTCTCGAACACCACCAACAACTGTCACACCTGTATCATAACAAAAACCGGGCATCCATCCCGACCACCGCACCGGGCCCCTATGGTGCCACCTGCGAGCACCTGCCTCGGCCACCGAGCACCTACCTCGAGACACCGCTCACACCCTCCACCTATGAGGGCCCCCACCATTGCGTGGGGTACAGGTCATCCCACTTTTCCGGAAAAGCACACCCTGCGGTGGCCAAACCGCAGGTGCGTGTAGCAGAACTAGAGCCTCACAACGATAGTAGATGAAAATAATACAACAGGGTTAGTAACGTAATCAGAAAGAGACTTACTGTTCACCTTTGCCCTCCAACATACTATTTCTAACATTAATCCCCCAATCCCCAAAATCCTGGGAAAGTACCCACCTTGTGCGTGTCGTTCGGCGCTCGGCTCGTCCGTGTTCGCGCGCCTGGTGCCAACGGCGTCCCGCACTCCTGAGAAGACAAGAGCATGTCAAGACTAAGGGTCCGAAACCGACACAGACATCGACCGAAAAATTGGGGCGGACGTAGCCCCGGACTCCGTGCGGCGAGCTCCCCGAGCGGCACCGACCGTGCGGCGAGCCCGGGCCCCGCGCGGCCTGGTGCCGCGCGGGCGCGCCGCCCGCGGTGCGGGCGGCCCCGCGCGGCACCAGGCGCGGGCGCCCCCGCCAGTGGGCGGCCCGCGCGGCCGGTGCCGGGGAGCGCCGCCCGCGGTGCGGGGCGGCCCCGCGCAGGCACCAGCCCGCGCGGGAGCCCCCGCCTGTGGGCGGCCCGCGCGGCCTGGTGCCGCGCGCGCCGCCCGCGGTGCGGGCGGCCCGCGCGGCACCAGCCCGCGCGGGCGCCCCCGCCTGTGGCGGCCCCGTGGCGGCGGTGCTAGCCCCTCCCCTTGCGACGGCGGCGATCCCCGATCTCGAGATGCCTCCAAGATGAACAAACAAAAAACCTCGCGAAATCAAGACGCCATAAACAAAAACTCCCTTGTTCGCGAGAGAGAAGAAAGGGGAAGAGGGATCGATCGCCTTCACCCGCTCACCCACAAAAGATCCGCCTCCTTCCTTCGCTCCGTTCACGATCCAAAACCCTAGCCGTACCAAGAGCGAGGAGAAGGGAAAAATAAAAGGAGAGAAAAATAAGTCCCTTTAGAAACCCTAATCCCCCAATTAAAGTTAGCGGCTAGGATACCTCGAAAAGTGTGCAGACTCCAGCACGGATCCCGGAGCGCTCAAAAAGGCTGAAACTTCAACAATTTAATACGGGAGATCCCGGAGTCCGAATTCAGAACCGATCGCACCACTGGTGCCCCGAATCGCGAGCTCTAGTCACCTAAAAATACCCGCGAGCCCCGACGGACTGTCCAGAAAACACTAAAATTAAGCCCTCGGTCGGACCGTCGAAGAAAAGGCGAACGGAAAAGTCAAAGGAAAGGGTGGGTCTTACAGAGCGCGAGGCTACTTGGGAGCTGGAGTCAGCGATGATGGACGCTTACCCCCACTTGTTCGAGGCCCCGGCTTGAGGTATGACTTTTGTTTCGAGGACGAAACTTTTTCTTGTAGGGGCGGATGTAGTGGTCCTGATCCCCATGTAACCTTTTCGATGAATCCACTGTGTAGAACACCTAGTGTTGGTGTGTAAGGCCCATGGTGCATCAAAGGGATGCCACAGATGGACCCTGTGAGACATCTTTAGCTGATTTGGCCTTCGGCTGCATTTGCCGAATTTTAGAAAAGATTTTGGGCCAAACTGAGGTTGGATTTGGATTCAGCGCGGAAAAACGTTTGAAAACGGCTATTCGCTTGTTAAATTCGGAGTCCGGATGACCAAAAATGGGCTTCCGGAAGTTTTTGGGGATTTTCGGTACATGGGAGGTGACCGTGGACCGGCCTGAGCCACGTGGCGGCCTGTCATTTGCCGGCTCACGCAGCTCGGTCCACGGGGAGGCACGGCGGGTGCATGGACCGCCGTGCGGGCCACGTGGCGCGCCCGGAATGGCGGGTGCACGCGGCGCGGTCCAGGGGAAACCGCGCGGCTTCGGTGGACCGGGTGCTTGACACGTGGCAGCCTGGCATTGGCTGGCTCACGAAAATGCGGTCCACGGTGTGCACGGGCGGTGCCTCGGGGCGCATGCGTGCAGAGGCGCCAGGCGCGCTGAGGCGCCAGGCGCGCTGTCGGCCGCACTCGAGTGCGGCCACGCGTCAGCCCGCGAGTGGCGGGCCGTACCTACCCCCGCTGACCGGGGGTGGACACGCGGCCGGTTCCCAGTCGCCCGTTCACGCTGTCCGCTGTTTGGGGACACGTGGCGGGCGCAGGGACTTCCGGGCGCTTGGTCGGACGAGGGGAAATCCGACTTTTCAGATTCGGGCGCCCGGATTGGAGCGCACGAATCCGATAGCTCATGGGCTGCGGGTTTGGGCCTATAAATAGCAACTTTGAGGCCTTGTATCTTTTTTTCTGGGCTCTTTTTCACAGAGGGTGCTTAAGAAAACTTCTCCCTCACACAGTACACTATTCATTGGAGGACTTTGAGGATTTTTGGAGATCACCACTTCGGCTTTTTCTGCGACGCGGCGCACAGTGACGCTTCCACACCGGCGACCCGTTTCGTCGCGTTTTAGTGCGCGGGCTCCCCCGGCTTACCCCGACCTCCGATTTAGGCGATTATCGCGCCGTTGGACTCACGACAGGTAGGGCTCCAACTTCTGTGTTTTGAGCTTCCTCTTTTTTCGTTTGGATCTTGGAGTTTCCCGGGTTTTCTTTTGACCCATTTTTCCTCGCGGAGTTTTGGACAGCACGGTGGTATTTCGGCGATATCTTCGCGCACAGGCGTCGGATCGAGGCGTGCCAAGAGGCGTTTTTTATCTACACAGCGCAAGAAACACCCTCAAATTTTCTGAAAATTTTCTGAATATTTTTCGAAGGTGAAAAATCTCTGTTTACAGAAAGTAGTGCTACAATTTTTGAGATCGGTTTATTTCGGGGTGGTTCCCTTATCGAATTTGTTTCTCAGTGTAGGAAACTCGGATTTGAACGTGCAGGTACTCGTTTCGACCGGTTCGTTGCGAGGATCGTGACAGTATTTTTCTTAGAATTTTCCGAGTATTTTTCGCAGGTGAAATTTGCACAAATCTGGACTGTTATTTTGGGACATCATATACTTGAATGTAATTGTGAGTTTAATTGTATGTTTTGGGGTAATTGTGAACAGTGTTGTGGTGAGCGTTTGGACCGAGCGTGGACTTCACTTTTGGGACAGGGATTTAGCGCTCGAGGTGGGTACTGTTGTCACCTCCTACTTTTGATCACCCACTAGGCAGTCTAAGAGATGTTCCTATATCATGATTGATAGTTGAATCAGTGGGATGAACCTAGCATGCTTGCATGGAATTATTGGTTGTTGTCAGCACTTGCATCCTTAGGGGACTAGACATTAATGAATTATTGTTGCTTGCAAAGGATAAGATGTTTAAACTATATTATGTTTGAGAATATTGGGAGGCTTATGCATGTGTGTAGACTAATTTGTGGCATATTAGTACATCACATATTTAAACCAATGTATACTTTAATGCTCATGAGAATTGGAATGCTGGGAACATTTTATTAAGTAAAAGGACTTTGCATGCTTGTATGGCCACCTAGTTATGCCACTATTTTCTGCTACACTATCATACTAGAACTGACTTAGGAGAAACCATATTTTTTTTTTATTCTTTCTCCAGTTATCTAGACTTAGGGGATAGTGCGCTCGGGTTCGAGCAGGGGCTGGGATAGTGTAGTCAGACATTTGGGATTTTGGACAGGCAGGCTTGATGACAGGGTATTTGCGGCAACTGCGGATTTTGGGCGGTTGACCGGGTTGTTACTAATGCATCAGATTGGGGGAGAGGGGATCGGATTTTCTTTTAGCGGATGGTTTTTCCCACTTGATTAGAGTCTTGATCCAGTCCTACTATATCAGGTTACTTATGGCGACTTATTTCACTCGTGAGGGTCGCTCCCCTCGAGTGCCACTCCGGAGTGTGTGTATGTGTGACCGTGCCGGTCAGGAGCCGGTCTGTTGCCCTTGGGATGGGACCGTGTCGGTCAGGAGCCGGTCTGCATCCCGCAGCTAAGTTGTGAGTTAGTAGGCATAGCAGGCAGTACCGGTGTTCACCGGTGTCTAGATTGGGTTACCCAGGCAGCCATATATACTCTGATGCATACATTTAGCTATTCTTTTAGCTTATTATTTTAGAGGCATATTAGTGGTAGCTTTTATCAGTTGTCATATTTATAGCGTACCACCCTTGTTTTATTTTCGCCTCTAGTAGTCCTAGTGGGCATGTCTGAGTTTGAGGTCTACCCACTAGGGGAGGCTACTGTTTTTATAGTAGTTCTCACCCCCCACTGTTTTCCCTTTTCTTTTCCCCTTTGTTTTGCAGGGTCCTCTGCTGGAGTTGCGGGACCCTCTTCCCAGGATCGAGGTAAGAGGATCGCTGATTAGATAGCTACTTCCCCGATCTCGAGTTTTGCAGTTTTGATATATCCCTTGTACACTCAGTCGGTTGTATTTTTCTTTATTTTGGGTCTGGCTTCGGCCAGCTGGTTGTATTTATTTCCTGAGCTGGGAGAGACACATGTATATATTTGAGAGTTATGTTGTACTTTTATTTCCAGCATTTGTCTGAGATGTATTTGTTTTAGTTTAGCTCTGTTTTATGCTCCTTTATTATATCTTTATATCTGAGCAGATTACCAGCGCTTCGTGTACACAGGAAATTCTGTGTGCACGGCGGATCTGTGGACGAGCCCGGGTTCTGGTTTACATCCGGGGCGTGACAGATTAGGTATCCCCGGTACACAAACACCTCCTGGCCTGGCTCCCCAAGAAAACCGTCCTCGCGGCACAATCAACCACCGCGAAAAGAAATACCGAGCCAACCAGTCCATCCCAAGTACCACACAAAGTCCCACAGCTGAGTCAAGACCATCAGGTCTACTGGCAAAATCCAGAACTCAATCTGCGCTGGGCAGGACCAACAACACTCCCCCACGTGCCCAGTGTGATCGGGATAATGAACCTCCCGTGCACGTGGTAACCGTCCTACCTCTAGCCCATGCATGAAGTAAATACACATCTAACAAAAGACTAGGATGCTCAAGTACAAATAAATGCGAACTCTAATGCCAGAAAGTAAGGTAATACCTGCCACCACATGGTCGGCTGCCGCAAAGTCCTCCACCTGAGCGGCATAAACCCGACCGCTCTGAGCCGGCGGCCGGTGCTCAGCAGGGTAAAAATATGGCGATCCGTTCGCTGGAGCATAAGGCCGCTGAGCTAACGACCGCTGCTGGGATACAAAAGGAGCCGAAGCCGAAGAGGGTGCCGCTGAGGTCAAAAGGGGGCATGAAGCTCGAATGTGGCCTGGTTGTCCACATTTATAACAACGACCCCACCTCTGATCACAAGTGTGCGATAAATGAGGTCCTCCACAGAATATACATCTGTCTCTGTCGCGAAGCCGTGGCTGTCCCTGTATCTGCTGCCGCGATCCCTACTGCTGCTGCGGTGGCCTCTGGGATCCACCAGGCCCTCGCTGCTCCGAACGCCCATGGCTAGAGAACTGAGGCCGCGGCGGCCTCCACGAACTGGCCTGTCCCCCGTCATCTGGTGCTGGTCGCTTCCTGTCGAAACTCTGCACGACCATCCTGCCTCGCCTCGCAACCACAGTGCCGCCTCTCTCCACCCACTGGGCATGCTCTGCGGCCTCCTCAAGAGTCTGAAGCCGCTGGGCATGTACTAGGGTATATATCTCGCTGCGGAGGCCTGCCTCGAACAACTCGACCTGATGTGGCCCATCGCGGGCGACAAAGGTGATCCATCGGAGGAGGAGGAGATGTCGCAGCGCCTCCCCGATGGATATCTGAAACCCGGATGAGAGAAAAAAAAGAGAAGACGAAGAATATATTTGTAGGTGGAAGAGCTTTCTATTTTTACTCTCTAACTGGGAATGAATTTACAAGAGCCAATAGACCCCTATTTATAGCCCTTAGGCTTACAAAAGATAAGAAACAATAACAATTTTATTCTTAACCAAATTGGCTTTATCCAATTTGGTTTTAACAACCCGATCCAATTAAACTATCTCGATCCCTATCCTAACCGAAGTAGTTGTAACTGCCTCCGCCTTATCCTCAATGATTGAGACTTATCCGGAGTAGTTGTAACCGCCTCCGCCTTATCCTCAATGGATGAGACTTATCCGGAGTTTAGATCGTCCCGGATCATGGCTCCCCAAATTTTGAGAGGAACCAGCACCTGCTGGATCTAGAACTGCAAGCAAGGAAATTGGGTTTCTCCAGCTTTCCTTGTGAACCACTTGGCGGCACTTGGCTTTTGACCTTTCCGTCCAATACGGAAGGCTTCACGTTCACCTTTGCGTGTCGTTGTGACCTTGCATTCCAGAATAGTATCATCAGCTAGCTGCTCTTCACGTTCTACCACGAGATCCTCCATGGGTGGCAGTACTTCTCCGGGCTCATCGTCTAGCATTGACGGCTCGAAGGACTTTAGATTCTCGATATTGACGATCGAATACATGTTCATGTATGCGGGCAGCTCTAGTTGACACGCATTCTCACCAATCTTGCGCACGATCTTGAAAGTCCATAACGGATGGGCTTCTCGGATCCACCGTGCTCGATTACCATCTCTAGGCACACATAGTAGTGCACCTTTGTACAGTAGACCTTCTTGCAAGGCAAACTCGGTAGGTTGTCCTGCTTCGATGTCGGCCAACGCCACTCGAAAATCTGAGTCTTCTGCATACAAACTGGCATAGTCATGAAAATTTGACTGAATCCGCATTAATGTCGTCAAGCAAAGTGCTGCCACCGGTGGTCGTGATAGCATATCAGCCAGCTTGTTGTGAGCACCTTTCTTGTACTTGATCACCAGATTGAACTGCTGTAAGTACGTCATCCACTTCATGTGCCGTGCCTGTTGCAATTTGGATTGCGTTTGGAGATATTGTAGTGGGCGGTGGTCTGTGTGCACCACTGTCTCCTTGCCTAGTAGGTAGATTCGCCAATGCTTTACTGCCTGGTGTAGTGCCAAGGGTTCCTTGTCGTAAGTCGGGTAGTTCTTTTGAGCTCCTTGAAACATCTCGGAGTAGTATGCCACAGGCCGACCGTCTTGCATCAAGACAGCCCCCATAGCATATCCCGACGCGTCTGCCTCCAACTCGAAAGGTCGTTGCAGATTTGGTAGGGCAAGGACAGGCGCCTCGCATATCTTCCGTTGCAAAAGTCGAAATGTGTCCTCATGTTTCGAACTCCATTCGAATTTTTGGTTCGCTTTTGTTAGTGCATGCAGAGGGGCAGCTAGGACAGAAAAATGCCGGATAAACTTTCGGACATATTGACAAGCGCCCATGAAGCTCCGTACTTCCGTCACATTTTTGGGCCGAGGCCACTCCTTGATGGCCCTGACCTTGTCTGGGTCGATCTGAAGCTCACCGCCGCCCACCACGAACCCGAGGTACACCAGCCTTTGCTTGCCAAACTCACACTTTTTAGGGTTTAAACGGAGCTTGTGTTCCTTGAGCAGCATGAAAATCTTCTCGACATGGGCCAAATGCTCCTCCCACGATGGACTATAGATGAGGATGTCGTCAAGGTAGACGATAACGAAGTCATCAAGAAAGGGGCGTAGAACGTCGTTCATCAGCCGCATAAAGGTGGCCGATGCGTTGCAAAGGCCGAACGGCATGACGAGCCATTCAAACAGGCCTTGTCGCGTCTTGAATGCGGTCTTCCAAGTGTCATCCTCTCTGACTCGAACCTGATGATAGCCTGACTTCAGGTCCAGCTTGGTGAAGTAGCGAGCATGCTTCAATTGGTCCAAGAGATCATCGATCCGCGGCAAGGGGTACCGATTCTTGATGGTGATTTTGTTTAGGGCGCGGTAGTCGATACACATTCGCCACCCGCCATCTTTCTTTGGCACCAACACGATCGGGGAGCCACAAGGGGAGCTACTCGGTTTGATAGCACCACTCTCGAGTAACTCGGTCACCTGTCGCTTTATCTCCTCATTCTCCATTACCGAGTTTCGGTACATGCCGAGATTCGGTAGCGGAGCGTCGCTGATCAATTGGATCTCATGTTCCACGGTTCGCTTTGGTGGCAGTCCCTGGACTTCTTGGAACAGATCCTGATGCTCGCCTATCAGCCTGGCGACGTCGTCCGTTCTCTCTTTGCATGCTAGGCTCAATACCTTGCTGTTTGCCTCCTCCGATTCAACTGGCCGAATGACCAGTAAGGCAAACTTTTGACAGGCATTGATCATCCTCTTGGCCTGGCAAGCGGTTACCAGGTCTACAGTTGTTGTTGTTGACAGTGGCTCTGTGGTGAACAAAAATTTTTGTCCATCCTTAATGAATTGATATTGCTGAGGACGACGGAAGAAGATAGCGTCGCGGTCCCATAGGTAGGGACTGCCGAAGATGATGTTGCAAATGTTTAGCGGCACAACCTCGCACACCATTTCATCAATATAGATGCCAGTTACTGCAAACTTCACCTTGCACTGGCGATCGATCTTCATTTCGATATTGCTGTTGATCCACCCTAATGGATATGGGTGTGGGTGTGGTGTAGTCGACAAACCCAGTTTTTGAACTAGGTTCTCTGAGATCAAGTTCTTTTGGCTGCCGGGATCGATAATAGCATCGATCACCTCATTTTTGACTTGAACTCGGAAAGTGAACAACTCCTCTCTTTTATCAGTCGGATTTGACGGGCACAGGCTTGTCTCCTTCGGCATAGCCATCAGAGACAAACTAGTGTCCGCTTGATCAATCCGTCCGATTAAGGTAGGAGCATCACTTGTCGATGCTGCCATCGTTATTGTCGTTGCTGTTGTGCGTCTGCCACGATCGTCCTTCTTCTTCGGTCTCAACTCTGGATGGAGCTTCCAACATTGATCCTTGACATGTCCTGTGATTTTACAATGATCACAGTACAAATCAGGATCAGATGGGCCCTTCTTTTTAGAGTCCTTCTTTTTGGCCTTTTTGAAGCCCTCGGCAGACTCCCTAAATGGCTTCTCCCCGCGAGACTGTTTATTCTTCCGCTCGATCGCCATGGCTGTTTGGCTTGCCGAGGCAATATCACGAACACCGAAGAGGCGGAGCTCATCATTGATACGCTCCTGTAGGCCGGCAGTGAATTTGCGAAAAATCTGTGGATCGTCAAGGGAGATGCCAAGCGCCAATGCTTGGCGCCGGAAGTCGGTGGTGTAGTCCTGCACAGTCTGGTCGCGCCTTTGGCGCAGGACATGCCAGCGCTTCCATCGCTCTTCTTCATACCCCATAGGGTAGAATTCCTGGCGGATCAATCTTTTAAACTGACTCCAGGTAAACTCCTCATTGGTGGAAGTTTGGAGAATGGCCTTCCACCAAGTCAATGCATGACCTACAAGTTTTAGTTTTGCGAAAATTACCTTGTTCGCGCTACTATAGTTGTAGAGGTCGAAGTACGTCTCCAGTTGGTCGAGCCAAGCGTCCAATTTTTCAGCGTCGACAGTGCCGTCGTAATTGGGGATCTCGATCTTGGCCTCAACCTTGAACGGTTGTGGCCTTCCTTCTGCAAGCGACGGAGCGATGCTTCCGTTATCATCAGAGTCGTCGTCGTCTCGCGCACCCGAGGTACCCTCGGCAGCGCCCTTCATCGGCGTCACATGTGCCTTTGGAGGAGTTCCTGCGAGTCGACCGCTCTTCTCCACCGGTATTGTTGATGGTGCTGCAGATTGGGCCTTGATCCAATCTAAGACGGTCTTCATGTCGTCAGACAACGTCGCAACTTTGGCGGCAAGGTCGGCCGTTGTCGCTATCTGCTCGTCTGCGGACATGGTAGGCGGGCTCTTCGTTTTCCTCGTCGATGGCCTGCGAAAGATGTCGAGGACGGAGAGTTGTTCGCTGGTAGTTTTGTAGACGCTTCTGGTTCGCACCATACGCCAGAACCTGGCGCTCTGATACCACTTGATCCGTCGGAGGAGGAGGAGATGTCGCAGCGCCTCCCCGATGGATATCTGAAACCCGGATGAGAGAAAAAAAAGAGAAGACGAAGAATATATTTGTAGGTGGAAGAGCTTTCTATTTTTACTCTCTAACTGGGAATGAATTTACAAGAGCCAATAGACCCCTATTTATAGCCCTTAGGCTTACAAAAGATAAGAAACAATAACAATTTTATTCTTAACCAAATTGGCTTTATCCAATTTGGTTTTAACAACCCGATCCAATTAAACTATCTCGATCCCTATCCTAACCGAAGTAGTTGTAACTGCCTCCGCCTTATCCTCAATGATTGAGACTTATCCGGAGTAGTTGTAACCGCCTCCGCCTTATCCTCAATGGATGAGACTTATCCGGAGTTTAGATCGTCCCGGATCAAAAGGGCATGCAGTTAAGAAACTGCGTGAACTCCTGAAAGTAAGCCTGAGCTAGTCGGTCGCCCTGCTGGATATTCTTCAAATCATCCTCCAGTTTCCGCTTCACGCTGGTCGAAAAGTAGGTATCCAGTATCATCCGTCGGAACTCGGACCAGGGTAGCTGTCGGGTGATCTGAAACTCCAGTGGCTCTACCCGATGCCACCAAGCATCTGCATCTCTATCCAGGCAGTGTACCGCCATATGAACTCGGTACCTCGAATCGATGAAGAAATCCCTGAATAACTTCTCCATTGCTGCTAACCATGTCCCGATCTCCCACGGCTGTGCGTCCCGTCCCGAAAATCTAGGCAGTCCTCGCTGACAAAACTTGGTGAGCTTGTCAGCGATATCCTGCTCCTCAGCCGGGGTCAAAGGCTGGGCCGCTCCCTGAGCCCCGCTGCTCGATGATGGCACCGCCGAAACAAATGGTACTATCGGTGGTGCAGGGGCCTCCAGAACCGTCGGAGGCGGTGCCTCCCTTTATGCCAGTAGCTGCTCGATCCGCTACTCCTGCCGGCGGTTGCTCTCAGCCAACTAGGCCACCAAAGCCCTCAAGTCGCTAATCTCCGAAGATCCGGTCTGCTCCGGCTCAATAGGGGGTGTAGGGGCACCCCAGGTAGGGATCCGACGTCGGGGAGGCATCCTGCCACAAGAAACCACAAATCAGCACACAACCACACACGACCCATTCTAACGAAAGTCAAGGACATTCCCCTATTTCTGTAACTTTATGTTGTCTGCAGCCAACATAACTGTCCCACAGAAATAGGATATGTCGATCCCTCTTCACTCACAGGAAGAGTCAAATGTATAAATTACCGACTTTCGCAAAATATCACGTCTCTCACGCTCTATCATCCTAGGGTCTGCCAAAAGCCTAGGGTTTCCTCAGTCCCAACTGACCTATCCCTAAGCTCTGATACCACCTAATCTGTCACGCCCCGGGTGTAAACCAGAACCCGGGCCCGGCTACAGATCCGCCGTGCACACGGAATTTTCTGCGTACACGAAGCGCTGGTAACCTGCTCAGATATAAGAGATAAAATAAAAGAGCATAATACAGAGCTGAACTAAAAGTAATACAACATCTCAGGCTGAAACTGGAAGTAAAATAAGGAACCACTATGAAATAGTACAAGTGTCTCTCCCAGCTCACCAAAATGATACAACCAGCTGGCTAAAGCCAGACCCAAAAGATAAAAGTACGACCGCCTGAGATAAATGGGATACAAGTCCAACTAAACTCACTGTCGGGCAAACGATTTATCTACTCCGCTATCCTCTCTCCTCGATCCGCTGCTGACCGCCCAGCAGCACCCGCAGAAGACTCTGCAAAACAAAGGGAGAGAAAAGAAGAAAAAAAGAATTGGGGTGAGAACTACTAGTAAACCAGTAGCCTCCCCTAGTGGGTAAAGCTATAAACTCCGACGCACCCACTAGGTCTACCAGAGGCAAAAGGGAAAGAAGAGTAGTAAGCAATAAAGATTACTGATCAAAGGAAACTACCACTACTATGCCTCTAAATGCACTCCCAAAATAGACTAACCATATGTATGTATCAGTAACCCAAAACCGTCCAGATAAAACCAATCTACCCACCAGTAAAAGCTGGTACTGCCTACTGCCGCCCTCATCATCGGGCAAATAAAGCCGCGCCGATGTGATGGCAAAACTCAATAACTGTCTGCTACCGCCCTCATCATCGGGCAAGTAAAGCCGCGCCGATGTGATGGCAAAACTCGATAACTGTCTGACCCCAACGCTCCGAAGGGGAACTCGAGGGGAGCTACCCACACGAGGAAAGTAACCATGTCACAAGTATCATAAAAGCAGGACTGGATCACTACTATTCTCAAGTGGAACAAATCCCTCCACTAAAGAAACCCCGATCCCCAATCTGATGCATAAGTAAACATCCGATCAACCGCGCCCAATATCCGCGATTGCCGCAATACCCTACAATCCACAATCAAGTCCAATAACCGACACCCGGTCAACCGCCCAATATCCGCGGTTGCCGCAATACCCCACAATCTATAATCAAGTCCAATAACCGACACCCGATCAACCGCCCAATATCCGCGGTTGCCGCAATATCCCACAATCCAGGCCCCGGCTACACTATCCCAAACCCCTGCTCGAACCCGAGCAACATATCTAGAGTCTAGAAAGAAAGGAGAAAGAACAAACATGGTTTCTCCTAAGTCAGATTCCAACATGATAGTGTAGCAATAAAAGATGGCCTATCTAGATGTCCATACAGGCATGCAAGTGTTCTCATTTGGAAAGAAAAGTAAAGAGTAGCAACAATCATGAATCTCACATAAACCGCTACTCACCCTCACATGAACCATCCACCTATGCATGTCCATAATATCCTCAAGTAGTACCCACTAACAGGATAAATCACTTTGTCCCAATTTACTATTCGATTCCACATGCAAGGTTAAGTGCTAACATAGTAAACCATATATCCAACAAGCATGCATAAATCCGAGCCACAAGTGCTAATCAATAATCCTATCATAGGTGGAAACTCTCTAATATTCCTAGTGAGCATGTCAAAAATAGAGGTATACAACAACCACCCACCTCGAAATACGCAATCCACAACAGAAAAAGACCCCTCATTGTCCAATATCCTCTATCTCCGCAAAGCCTTCAGAATCAGTGCACTACTGCAAAACAGATCGCACACGGCGTAAATGGGCAACTCCAAAAACAGCACTCGTTGTTTTGCAAAATAGCACAGAAAACACTAATTTTCACCTCTGTGCAGTCCTCAGAAAAATCCAGAAAAATCACCCTTGCGATCCTCGCGACGAGTAGATGCAAAACGAGTACTCGCACGTCCCATTACGACGCCTGTAGACCAAGATACAAATAAATCACCGTAGTAAGCCGCAAATCCTCACAGTCAAAATCCTACGGCAAACAGTCTGTAGGTTTTTAGGATCCACAAGGATCTAAATAGGTACTATCAAACAACTAGAGGGGGGATGAATAGGTGTAATACTTATAAAACCAATCTCAGTGCAAAATAAAAACCAATGGGAAAAATAAAAATAGCACACCGAGATTTACGTGGAAACTCCAATCCAGGAGAAAAACCACGGGACCAACACGCAATAACAATCCACTAAGAATAGAAGAATAACAAGGTGATTACCGACTCCACGGACTCCAACCCCTCCTTCAACTTTTTCGGACCTTGCGCTCCACCGATTGCACGTCCACTGCACACGTTCGAATCCACGAACGCCACTCGAATCCACGAGCACACGTTTCGAATCCACGAAACGCCTTCAACACATCGAATCCACGATGCTACGTCGAATCCACGACGCAAACTTGGCCGAAAGAAATATTGGTTTCGATGGTGATGCTTTGCTTAGATTATCATTGAAGAACCGTAGAAGAAATCTCTAAGCAAAGATTAGATCAATTCGACAAAAGATAGATCTTGGAAGAACCGTCGAATTGACCTAAAAGAGGCTATAAAGAAGAACGATAAAAACCTAGCCTCTAGGGTTGCTCTCAAGTGTTTTATATTTTGATAGATAGTTCTTGAGAAACCCTAAGTGTCTATTTATAGTTTAGAAACCTTTGGAAAGAGATGAGCATCAAAAACTGACTTAACAGAAATTTTCCCGCACGACGATCCGGATCGGATTTACGGCGATCCTGACTGTCGTCTTTTTTCAGCAATTCCTGAAAAAACAAGGTTCGGGATCCGGATCGGAATTCTGATCCGGATCGGTTCAGGATCAGAAATTCTGAACTGGACTCTGAACATCCAATTTGTCCAGTTTTTGATTTTTAAGCAATGAAAACTTATCCAAGTGTTTCTAAACTACACAAATGTATTCGGATCACCAAAATTATTTAGTTAAACGTACCTGATCATTCCGAATCCATTTTCCTTAAGATTGATGTATATGATTCACAATTCTTCAACTTCAATCTTCAAGACTCAAAACACTGAGTGTCAACTTGAGATCTTGTTGAATCTTCTCTGAGTCTTCAATTGCTGATTGACAATTTGATCACTTCAAGACTCCGACTCAACTCACGAAATATGCCAACACAAAAAGCCGTAACACAGTCCAGAAGAAAACTCTCACTTGGGCTAGGTTTATTTTATGTTTTAGACATCCACACTTTACTCCCTATCCCTGGACATAGTGTTTTCCTCGCCCAGGTAGTGGGCTGAGTGGTCTGGATTTCTCTTAGTGTGGGATGCATGTTGCACTCGTGCTTGGGGGCAGAGTGGAGTCTGGTAGATGTAGCTGGTCTTATATCTGTGGCGGGAGCCGTTTGGATAAACGGTGGTCCCGGGTTATCGAGTTCTTCGTTTTACTTGTCGCCACTGTGTTCGCAGCAGTGGTGTGCTAGTGATAGCAGGACCTTGAACCTAGAACCTTTTTGGACACATATGATTTTAGACAACCAATGTTTTTCTTCCAAACATCGAAGGGTCGCCGGAGTCTGTTCTTGTTTGATTGGACGAAGGCATTAGCCCTTCGGGGTTTGGGAATAAAACTTGTTGTCTAACTGTTTTTCCTAAAAGAACTAAAAATATTAAAAATGGATTTTCCTCAAATCAAAATGATTTTCAGTAATAAATGTCACATTTTTTTCTGTAAACTTCCTCACTCGAGAGGATTCGAGTGGTCTGGGTTCTAAGGGCTGCCTTTTTCTTTGGGTCGAGAACAACGAGAGGCTATACCTAGAGTCTGTTCTTGTTTGATTTGGATTGTAGGTTCTAGTCTTTCGGGGTTCCCGGACCCTTCATTGTTGTCGGGTGTGGAGTATACCCAGCTAGTGAGTTTGCATCTTGAGTTGATGTCCTGTTGTGGAAGCCGTCGGGTTGACGGTGGTCCCAGCTGTTGAGTATTTCCAGCTAGTGAGTTAGAGATGTGATGTTGGTTACTGTCGATCTTGTTGATCGTGAATTTGGACTATATCCTGCATGAGCCATATTGAGCTTGACAGAGATGCGCGGATACTTTCCTCTGTGGGGTCACGCCCCTCGAGTGCCGCTCCGGAGCTGGGCCTGTTACTTTGCTATCTCGACTTGTCGACGCAGTTTCTCTGGCTGGGCCAGTTTTGGCAGTCACGGACACCCTACGTAAGTCTAGTCCTCCGTGGATGTAATGGCAGTAGGTAGGCGCAGGTTTGACTGGACCCCATGTGGCAGTCACTGTGATTGGGTTGATTGAGTATATTGGGTTAGAGTCGATGCATCATTTTCATCTGTATCACCCCTTTGAGCATTGTAGATAGAGGCATGATAGCTGTAGATTTCTTTCCATCTTATCTTTACATTATATCAGTTTTTATGTTATCTTATGCCTCTAGTAGACTTAGTGGGCAGACCGTTGGGCTTGGTGGCGTTACCCACCGAGAACTACGTGACGGTGTAGTTCTCACACCCGCTGTGGTGACAGGTTTTTCCGAGGTAGCTGTTCCGGCTTCTGTTCGAGCGGAGACAGCAGTTCGAGGTGAGGGAGTCGCGAGCTAGTTGCCTACCCGTCCTTGGAGTATAGTGGTACCCTTTTTGGAGCTTTGTAGTACAGTCTGCTGAATTATAGTAGATAATTACTTTTAGAGTTTTATTTTTGAGAGACTTATGTATTGTGAGGTTCAGATCTGTCTTATTTGGAGTTGTACATTTATGTTTTAGTAGTTTATTTTATAGCTCTGATATTTGTATAGTCGTAGTTTTATCTTCTGCAGGTTAGACGCTTCGTCCATACGGGGCTTTCCGTATAGACGGCGGATCTGTTGGCGGGCCCGGGTCGCAGTTTCGATCCTGGGGCGTGACACTAACGCAGTGGGCGGATCTCTAACGCCATTGTTCGGATCTCCTACGCCTTTATTCAGTGGGCAGTCTCGTGCTAATTCTTAGGATTTTTTTTTCGCGTTGTTTTTCTCTCTAGAGACCTTGCTGTCCCACTCTTATTGTCAAATTTATACTCGTAATAAATGAAACGGGTAGCTCGCTATCTTTTTCTCAAAAAAATAATAATAATAATGATATGAGTGGAATATTGAGAACCATGACATTCTCAAGTAATACTACAAGTTCAAATGTTAGAAAATTTTGTTGTTTTCAAGAAAATATGAGAAAAATTCTTTTTTGTTTTTTGAGAGATACAAGGTTCTTTATAAGTTCTTGAGCTCTTTTGCTATCCAATGTGCTAATTAAATATACTTTGTTGTGGCACGGTGGATCTATGTGTTTTACCAATATATATTAAGTGTTGCTTATTTGACGGTGTAAAAAAATTAAAATTAGTTAAATTTTCTACAAAAAAGTAAAGGTCTAAGAGCTCCAGTAAAAATAGACAAAGTCATTTACTTTCACGTCGTTTTCGATGATAAGAAATTAGAATCAACGATCAGTTTTATTAATTGTGACCTACAAATTTTAATATATTTGTTCCGAGGTTTATTCCGTTTGATCCATTGTTAGTTTTTTTAACGATGGATGTATCAAATGATAATTTTGTTATTATAAATTTGTTTATGTAAAAAATAATTTTCGTCATCTCTTTCACATCTCCGTGGTTGGTTGAGATCTTCTTACTCTCCCTCCAAAAAATCTTGCCTGCTCCTCCTCCCCCTCCCGTTTCTCCTCTTCTTCTCCTCGTCGGGGAGCACCCAATCTCGACTTTGATCGCGCAGTCTGCCTCGCCTGCACTACCAACCACGCTGCGTGGCTCGTCTTTGTTGTCATCGGGGGCCTGGCTGCAGCAGCCATGGCAAAATGGGAAAGAAGGGAAAGACAAAAGAACTCAACTTTATAATAAAAATGCTAAAATATAGAAATCTTCTTATAAAAATACGCCTTTTCACTTTTTTTTTTTCTATAACTTTTAAAAGTTAATATTTTATTTTTTAAAAATTTTAAAAAATATTTTCAGAAGATTATGGTGTTAATGACGAGAATAAAATGATCAAATTAGTATTATTTGTTTTATAAAAAAAAATAATTTTTACTATATTTTTATAATTTCAAAAATATTTTCAGTATAAATTATAAAAAATAAATAAAATAGTACCGATGGGAACTAAATGTATCAACTTGAATTAAAAAAAATAATAAAATATAAATTTTTAAAAATAAAAAAAAAATAAAAAGTGAATATTTACGGAAAAATTTTCTATAATTTAACCTAATAAAAGTTACATATATTATAATGAGTAAAATGTTATTTTACTTCTTATTTTTATCCATTATTATTTATACTTATGTAATATAAGGATATATTTACAAACACAAGAATTTTTAAAGAGACAAATCCGATCACTTAAATTTTATAAAATTTTATGAACTATTTGTTAAATTTTGCTGAAAATGTAAAATAACTAGGCTACGAACTTTGATCTCGAGTATCAACCATCAAGCTCTTTGACACTTACACTAGAAACAGTTGATTATTATATATATATATATTTGTAAATTTAAAAAGTTTATGGATATATTTCCAAAGTAGTGAAATGTTACCATATTTTACTATAATAACTATTTTTCTTAATAAATCATCACTGCGGATGATCAAATTAAGCTCCATACATTTTTGTCTAATGAGGTAGATTGTTTGATCTGCTCTAATTTTTCTATGAGAACTCTTATTGCTAATTTAATAGTATTGAGGGGGTAACGGGCATTGATTCGTTGGTACTAATAATAACGGGAATATGAATATAAAAAAAATTAATTTAATATATGATCTTTCTGACTAGCCCAGAATATACAGATAAATTTTTAAAATTTATAAAAATATATATAAAAAAAATAAAACATAAAAAAAAAACTTTATTTTAAGGAGAATATCTCATTTATAATATTTTTAATCTTATTGAAATATATTTAAATTACCTATATATGTTTTTATTTTTGTTGGGAAAGTAAAAGGAGGGTGGTAAACCCAAAAAAAAATAATAATAATAAATAAAATAAAATTCCGTCAAAAAGTAGATCCACGTTTTTGAGCCCCATGACTCATCCATTAATTTTTCCCACTTTCTTTTTATTATTAAAGAGAATATAATTTCTTGTTGATGCTTCTTTGACCAAAATAAAAAAAAAAAACAGTTACATTGTTTTACTTTTTTTTTTTTTTTTTTTTTTTTTCTAATCAACAGCAAGAAAAATCATCTAATGCCTAATGTAGACTTATTAGAAAAAAAAAAAAAAAATGAATCTTTTAAAAATATTCCTAACCTCATTTAGATGATTAAAAAATAATAATAATAAATTTAATATTTTACTGCTGACTAGGAGAGAGAAATAAAAGAAAAAATTTATTTAATAACAATACTGCTAATAAAGATAATAATAATAACTATATTATTATAATAATTATTTTATTGTGATAAGATATTGAAAATGATACTTGATATAACTTAAAAAAATATATAATATGAAAATGATATAATTATACACGGCTTATAAATAAAAGTGATAAAATAATAATCGAAAATGTATCAAGATTAAGCAAGTAATACTAAATTTATTCATATTATTTTATTTATTACTTAAAAATATTATTTATAATATATTTTTTTTACACAAATATTTTACAGTAATATAAAATAATTTTTGACAGTAATAAAATAATTTTCTCTCTCCTAGTTAAGTGATGCCTTGGAAAGAGGAGAGAAAAAAAAATATTTTTTTTTCTTACTTAAGATATAAATTTATATAAATATTTTTTTTTCTCTATTCCATCGAAATAAGGTTAGATTAAAAAAAAAATTAAAAAAATAAGTCTAGATTAAAAATTTTTATTTATAATAAGATTAGACAGGGCATTATCTTAAGAAAAATTTGGTTGTGTAAAATTTGGATTCAACTTCATGCCGGGTTAAGATTCAAGCTTTGATGCTGGGAAATAAAAAGAGAATTTTAATAAAAAATATTTCCATATTTAATCCTTAGCTTGATTTAATTTAGTTTGTGTTTAAAAGAAAAAATTTGGAAATGTGAGGGTACCACCACATTATCTGTTTCTCCAATCAATCAAATTTTTTCATAAGGTTCACATATTTTATCATAATTTTTTTAAATAAAAGTTACTGTACTTCTCTCTCAAAAGGTGGGATTTGATTTGCTTGAGACACCGACATGGTGACGCAATGTCGCTGCTACAAAAAAAATCATCTCGTGTAAGAGGAGGAAACATTATATGTTCTTTTCCTAACATTATTTATTTTTACAAATGAATTTCGCTAGAAATATAAAGCAATTAAGCTTTGAATTTTGAGCCTCATTAACCAATCATCAAGCTCTTTTAGCTAATTGTGCCAATGTGTTGCTTGGTTGCTTGTAGTTGTGAATATTACATTGAAATTATAACTTGTATGTAAATTCAAATCTGGAGTTTGATTTGATGCGTTGAAATTCAACTATTGCAATTAGAGTTGCATGATAGGCTCAACGGCAGTAGTAGTTAGAGAGAATAACTTTAAACAAAAGATAAATTTATCTCCCTAATCACTTTTTATACAAAAAAAAAAAAAAAAAAACAAAAAAACAAAAAAACAAAAAAAAACAAAAAAACAAAAAAATCTATATTAAAGGTAATCTCACATCACATATATAAAGTGATAAAATTTTACAAATATACTTCTTAACTATATGCAATCAAATAAATTATTTATAGTTGTAATATTTTCTACTGTATCCAATCAAACGAGTTATGTATAAATATAATTGCTACATATCTAACTGCAAACATCTCCAACTACACTATATTCTTAATTACATGCATCTATCTAACTAAATAGTCCTAAGTACTAACGATTACTCTCTCTCTCTTGTTGTTGTTTATTTAGATTTGAAAAAACTTAATTTTATCTTTAGTTTTATTTAAAACAAAAGAATTTAAAATTTTAATTTTTTATTTATATTTCACATCAAGGACAAAACTTATAACTAACTTATTTTGGGGGCAAAAAAAACAAGAAAAAAAAAAGAGAGAGAGAAAAGCTAAATGATTAAACCAAACCAAAATTTGAATTTATGTTGTACTCATAAGCATTAAGTCATAAACACGCATAAATTAAACATAAAATATGTAATAATGGTAACATTTGATTTTCTTTAAACTTCTTAGTGGTGTGAAGCGCGCGCATTAATTTATTATTATCAGTCAAATATTCGATAAAAATATAATAATGAGCAACATTAATTTTTGGACTAAAACTTAGTATGTTGGTTGGTGCCGGTCCTCTCATCCACATGGTTAACATTTAAATATATTAATATATCTTAAAAGAAAAAGAAAGTAAAAGAAATTAAGTCATTAGAGACTGTTTTGGTTCAAAGTTTCATTAGTGGAGAAACAATATTCTTATGCTTCTCGTTTGGAGACCAACAAGAAAAAATGAAATGTGTCACCATAATGCGAGCCCATAGATATGCTTGAAAGGTATAAAAGGATGTGTAGACACTACAATAAAACTATGTTATAGTGACACTTTCAAGTATTTCTAAAAACTAAAAAAATTACTGCGAAAAAATTCCGACACTTGTTATTAGTATCGCTATATGTGTCGTCGCTAGGGTGTATAGCGACACATTATTATAATGTGTCCCAAAAATATGTCCCTGTAATCTAATTTTAGATATAGATGGACTATAAATATGACACTTACAAAAAAATGTCACAAACATGTGTTCCAATAACCTAATTTTGTTGTAGTGAGAAAAAATATTTAGTGGGAATGATTCCAAATATGATATTATTTTATCTATCATTCAAACGACTCTAGCAATTGTGATGTTTAGATGATAAATAGCAAATGGGACCGTCTACTATCCACACCAAATTTTTGCTTGAGTATGCATGACAGTGAATATGATTGGTTAAAGTTTTAGAGTTTTACATTGTAATACACTGAACTTTCGCAAATTGCAGAGTTTCGATGAGAAATAATAAATGAAACCACCTAAATCTCCAATGTGATGTTTCGGAAGTAATTGGGTGTTTTCAATGCAAAAATGGTGCAAAGAAGAACTTCAATGAGCTAAATCTATAAAGCTACGGGTTTACATGGAGTACCAATACTGGACCTCGATATCGGTACTCAGCTACGTAGAGGCTGGAGAGAGCCTTCGGGTTTTGTGAAATTCCTCTTGATATCGGTACTGATGTTTGCGAGTATCGATAATGATATTGCTAGATACCAGTACACAATAGCTAACAATGAAATCCAACATTCCGGTTCTACAGAACTGGCATGTAGGTACGGTACACTTGAGCTGCGTATCGGTATTGAAACTCAAATACATGTACTCAATACTGAGGACAACAGATTTTGGCTGGTTGTAATTAGAATGGATTGGAGGGTTTAAGTGCAATTGTTGCACCTCTATATATACCCAAATCACAGCGAAAAATCCTAACTGTTCCTCTATTTCACTCCCTCACCCTCCATCTCCTCTTTCTCTCTCTAGAATCAAAGAGGAAACCCTAGATATTGTTAATAAAGCTTGGGATTGATCTCGTTGAAAGCTTGGGAACGGTGGAGACGTGACACCCCTACGATTTGAAATAGTTATATATAAAAGATATAATAGGGCTAAACCTCTTAATTTGGCTATAGCATTTGGGCGGTGGCTAAGCCTAAGAAATTAGGAGGGTTAAGCTAAATAGAGCTAGAGTAGTTCTAGGATTGGTGGCTCTCTAAGATGTTGGAGCATCTGTCACACCCTGAGGATGAACTGCGATCCGGACCCGCCAACAGATCCTCCATCCATACGGAAAACCATACATAGGCGAAGTGTCAGACCTCAAAACATAGTATCTACCAACTAAACAGATAATAGAGCTGAAAATAAAACTACTAATATAAAAAGAAAGTCTATTGTACATCTGAAACATCCACAATACAAGATCCACCTCTCACAACCAAAATAAAATACAAGTCAAATTGTATAGGACAACAACCCAAAATATGGATATATGGTACATCTAGCTCTCCAAAAGTAGGCAAGGATCTAACTCACGACTCCCTTTTCTCAGTCAAGGAAAGTAGCTGGTGCAAGAACGGTGGCAGATATCTCTGCAAAAAGAGCACAAACAGCGAGTGTGAGAACTACAAAAACAAGTAGTCCTCAGTGAGTATCGTCACCAAGACCAACAATCTACCCACTAAGTCTATTAGAGGCATAAATAACTCAATATCTAAAACAGAAAGGAAAGAGCTGAAAAAGAAAGAACAACTATCATGCCTCTAACTATTATACTCAAGGAAAACCACAAAAGTAACCATATTCATCTACTCACTCTCAAAGTGCTCATATATATCCAATCTCACCGACAGTCGTATCGGGTCCAATCAAATCTGCACCCACCTACTATCATTACATCCACAGAGGACTGGAATTACGTAGGACGCCTAACCGGGCTGCATCAATGTCACGCAGAAAAACGGCCTAGCTCCGGAGCGGCACTCGAGGGGAGCGACCCCACCGAGGAAAGTTGCGCATCTTAGTCGAAATCAATATGGCTCATGCAGGCTATAATCCAAATCCACGATAAACCAGATCGATAAGCTCACAATACTCAACAAGGCCATGGCATAGATCGGAAATACACTCAATGGCTCAGGACACCGTCTCCCCGAATAGCTCTCGACACTAGAACTCTGTCTAACAACAGCTATAAAAATCCACTCGACTCCCAGACACGAGTGTAAATGCAACCTACATTAACCCAACTGCTCACAACCCTCTACTTAGGGCGAGAAAAACATAATGAAGCGGATAAGAACAGGCACATTACAGATAATTTTTTGGTTGTCCAAATGTAGATTAAATTACCAATAATAAATTTTTTCTAGTGTCAATAGCTCTCTAATTCAAGCCAAAAATGTTTAGGGGTCCAGTTACAGTTTTTTTAAATTTTCAAGCAACTATTAGATTTTACCAGATAAACAAAATGCTAAATTAGACATGCTAGGCATCTAACAAATAGACAAAGGAAGGAGTTCGATAATTTTGGTAAAATCCAACACACCTTAAACGCTACTCCAACCATAAAAGGAAGTTAAAATGACGCGGCGAAACCTACTATCAAGAAGAAGCTTTGGCTCGGCAAAATTCACGAACTCGAAGTCTAAGCTGTGCCATTTGCTAGCACCTACTCCAGAAGCTTAGCTGGTCTTACTAAGCCACCTCCTGCCTCAGCCCAAGCTCCCAATCTCAGAGTCCAACACCACTAAGCACCGCCATAACGGGCATACAGGGCCTCATATCAACACAATTACAAAATGAGCCAACAGCACCTCAACAACCTCCACCTCACACTGCTCCATGCTCAGCACAACCGTGTGCACACACACAACACCAGGAGGGAGAAAGAAAAGGGATCAAAACCCACCAAAACCTAACAACTCAACTCTCTGCTCAAAAACGTCAAAAAAGCCAACAAACCCCAAAAACTCAAAATACACGGAGCCTACCTCAACTCCAGCTAGAAGGAGTCCACGATCAAGCTCTTCACCTCAGGTACTCGCAACTGGCACTCTCGACCAAACTCCGAAGTTTCAGCATGAAATAGAAACGGGCTCCGAGCTGGTGGTGTTGATGTTGCTATTGCTGGTACTACTCCCACACGCTCACAGAGGAGGAAGAAGAAGAAAATAGAGAAAGGAGGTTCTCCAAGGCTTCTCTTTGACATCAGGGGTGAACAAGAGTATGAAGGGGTATAAATAGAAGAGGCGAGATGGTGAAATAAACTGCGGAACAACAAACTGGGCTAACCTGTTCGCCATAGAAAAAATAGGATTCGGGCGCCCTACTGTTCATCTGGGCACCCTAAACATCGCGGCTATAGTATTAACGAGCTCACCCAGGGCACCCAGTCCTCTACAGTGCTGCACCCGGTTCCTCGGAGCCACTATTCCTTCTCAGTGCAGCTACCCTCTATCAAATTACCCTCTAGGGCCCATTACGGATTCCACGGCACTTTTCTCGCTTTTCTAGGAAGCTGGTTGGAGAAGTAGGCCTAAACGGGAAGACCTGGCATGCATCTTCCTGCCCTCACGCACGCATTCGGTCTTCTCTAATTGAAACGTTTTGAGCCTTATTTTTAGGCCTTTTGTCTGAGGAGGTCTATAACAGAGATGTATGTCGTCCGGAACCTGCGTCTGCTGATCAGTGCTGCATTCAAAAGTCCACCCACTCCCTGACAGCCGTACCATCAGACACAAATCTCGAGACAAATTCAACCACTCACTTTCGAATAGCTATAGTAACTTTCAGGCACTCGGAGGTGAGATCCACAAATGTGTAATCAGAATAATCCTTTTCGGGCATCTGAAACAAGTTAGGGCGCCCAAAATATCAAAAACTCCAGTTCCTTCCAAATTTGCGATCCCAAGTCCGTTTTGGCGTCTATTTTGCGCCAAACAGCTCTCACTCGGCGCGACCATCTCCAGATGCGTCGGCCAGCTAAAAGAAACGCGCCCGAAAAGTTACGAAGCTTCGATACACTACAGCGTCACAGTTGGTATTGGAGTCAATCACCAGCCAAAAATGTGAGATAAGTCTCGGTTGAGACAGAATTATACAGCGGACAAGCACGGCTCCCCGGCTGATGACCGTTGTGGGTGGAGCGTGGCTCCCCATAAGATTGGTTAAGGCTTGTCACGCCCCAAGCCCACAACGGAAGCCCTTGAGCACGCAACAAATCCGCCACGTGTGCGAGGACGCACCCCATACATGCGAAGCATCCAAAGCTAAACTGTAAAAGAACTATAATCTACAGCTAAACATGTATTAAAGCGGCCGTATTAGCGTTTGATTCACACCTTGCGTATGCACTGCTAGAAGGGTTGCGAACACTCCTGTTGACGTTTTAAGTTGCGACTGGTGTCGCTAGAGTTGTGTAAGCGAATGGTATTAAATTGTGTTAGTGAACACTGAAATATAGCATTAGTTTTCCTGTGAGGAGCCATGATGGCACTCATGATCACGATGTGGTAGTGGCAATGGATATCGTTTGACGGTATCATTGTGTAGTGATTGGCGTTGAGGTGTACTCGTGTATGCCTTTTGGTCGGGATTCCGATGTGTATCTTGTCCCCAACAAGTCGTTGGCGACAAATCAACGGGTATTTCACCTTTCTTTTGATAAGCACGTTGGTTGTAGACAACGTATTGTCGAAAGGGTGGACAAAATTACTCTACCCTGTGAGGGGATATTATGATTGGATCTATGTGTGTACTTTCCTACAAGTTAGCCCTCAAAATTGCCCATCTAGGCACAGTGATGTTATCTTGATGTTATTATCTCGGTCCATGTTGGACCTAGTGTGATTCCCAAACCATATATGCGCGTAGTGGACAGATAGTCACTGTGATTGTTGTGGACATTCGTCCTAGCTTGGAGGCCTACCAGCCACGTTGATGTTGCCCAGAACATTCAACCAATTCAATAATGAGAACGCCTTGGTTAAACTATAGAATTGGAATAGTAAGTCCAAACCTGACCTGTTAAGTTTTGCGGATGGCCACTTTGGTTGCCTAGTGTTAAAAGCGCTAAAGGATTGGTCGGGTCGGTTATACTGTGACACCCCAATTGTGAAGACCCGAATCCCTATGGATGATTATAGCTTGATCAGCAGCTTATGGAGGTCCATTTCTGTTTGTTAGAGTTGGATGCGCGCAAATCGGACCCAAGAAATGGACTCAGTGCGAAAAATGGATCAACATTACGCATCAGAACTCCGCAGTTAAGTGTGCTTGGGCGAGAGGTACGGGAAGGTTTGATTGATGTGTATTAAGTGGATCGGCTCCGCTTGAAAAATGGGATGTCTTTGGTGTTCATTTTGCCTCAACGGCCTGTGCCCGACCAAGTCGAGTCGTGTCTCTCTTTCGTTGTAATCCACTTTCGCTAATCAATAAAATATCGGTGCCCGACCAAGTCGAGTCGTGTCTCTCTTTCGTTGTAATCTACTTTCGCTAATCAATAAAATATCAGTTGTTTGTGCTTATTTACAGGACCATTGGTTGTCTTTCTGTGACGCCCCAACTTCGCAGGGGGTCACCCATCCTAGAACTACTCTAGCTCTAGCACGCTGAACTCTCTTAACCTCCTGGGTCTTGCTACCACCCAAAATGCTATAGCCGGGTTAAGAGAATTAGTCATATTATATCATTTATATATAGGACTAATACACATTCCGGGGGTGTCGCATTCTTCCCCCTTTTAAGCCCTGACGTCCTCATCAGACTCAAAGACACTCACAAGCACTAGTCGATGTGAGACTTATCTCGCTAGCCTTAGCCGACCTTGTGGGGAGCTACACTCCACCCACAACGGTCATTAGCCGGGGAGCCTCGCTCTACCCGCTATATAACCCTGGCTCAGCCAAGACTCATCTCACATTTCCGGCTGGTGAATGTCTCTGATACCAACTGTGACGCCCCAACTTCCCAGGAAGTCACCCATTCTAGAACTACTCTAGCTCTAGCACGCTTAACTCTCTTAACCTCTTGGGTCTTGCTACCATCCAAAATGCTATAGCCGGGTTAAGAGAATTAGTCCTATTATATCATTTATATATAGGACTAATACACATTCCGGGGGTGTCGCACTTTCTCTCGTTTCTCGCTCGATACAATTAGCAGAGTTGTACCTCGATCGGGACGGTTTTGGCTGGCTCGTTCGTGCAAGTGACAGACGAGCGTTGCACGGGTTTCATCAAGCGATTCTAACCCCGTGCAAGTGGTATAGTTTTGGTACTCGATTGTTCCTGTATTTGCATACCATTGATACTAGTTATTTTCATAATCAACACGATACGAGTAGTATCTAATTATTACCATAGTTTTGCCATGCTATATGATTGGTACTTCAGTATTATTGATTGTACCCTGTCTTACTAGTTCTGTTGATTGGGTTATATTGTTGGTTTCATACGGTGATCAGCATTTAGTTTGTATTTAGTTTACATGGTTATACCTGCTCATGTCTTATCTACTGATTTTACTTATACTATGTATTACCTGTTGATTACTTCGTAGACTGATTTTATTTATGTTTACTTGTCGTGCTTATCTGTTCACTCTATACTGATCATATCTGTTATTACTTGTCGATTTTCTCTAGTTCATATTAAAAAAAATTATAATATGAAAATAATATAATTATGCACTGCTTATAAATAAAAGTGATAAAATAATAATCGAAAATGTCCCAACTAAGATTAAGCAAGTAATATTAAATTTATCCAAATTATTTTATTTATTACTTAAAAATATTTTTATAATATATTTTTTTTATATAAATATTTTATAGTAATATAAAATAATTTTTGACAGTAATAAAATAATTTTCTCTCTCCTAGTTAAGTGATGCCTTGGAAACTGAAAAAGGAGAGAGAAAAAAATATATTTTTTTCTTACTTAAGATATGAATTTATATAAATATTATTTTTTTTTTCTCTATTCAATCAAAATAAGGTTAGATTAAAAAAAAAATATAAAATAAAAGTCTAGATTAAGAATTTTTATTTATAATAAGATTAGATAAAGCATTATCTTAAGAAAAACTTGGTTGTGTAAAATTTGGATTCAACTTCAGGCCGGGTTAAGATTCAAGCTTTGATGCTGGGAAATAAAAAGAGAATTTTAATAAAAAAAAATTTCCATATTTGATCCTGAGCTTGATTTAATTTAGTTTGTGTTTAAAAGAAAAAATTTCGAAATGTGAGGGTACCACCACATTATCTGTTTCTCCAATCAATCAAATTTTTTCGTAAGGTTCACATATATATATTTTATCATAATTTTTTTTAAAAAAAAGTCACTGTACTTCTCTCTCAAAATGTGGGACTTGATTCGCTTGAGACACCGACATGGTGACGTAATGTCGCTGCTACAAAGAAAATCATCTCGTGTAAGAGGAGGAAATGTTATATATTCTTTTCCTAACATTATTCATTTTTACAAATAAACTTCGCTAGAAATATAAAATAATTAAGCTTTGAATTTTGAACCTCATAAACCAATCATCAAGCTCTTTTAGCTAATTGCGCCAAGGTGTTGCTTGGTTGCTTGTAGTTGTGATTACATTGCAATTATAACTGCATGTAAATTCAAATCTGGAGTTTGGTTTGATGTGTTGAAATTCAACTATTGCAATTATAGTTGCATGAGAGGCTCAACGGCAGTAGTTAGAGAGAATAACTTTAAACAAAAGATAAATTTATCTCCCTAATCACTTTTTATACACAAAATATATATATATATATATATATATAAAATAAAAAATAAAATCTATATTAAAGGTAATCTCACATCACATATATAAAGTGATAAAATTTTACAAATATACTTCTTAACTATATGCAATCAAATAAATTATTTATAGTTGTAACATTTTCTGCTGTATCCAATCAAATGATGTATGTATAAATATAATTGCTACAAATCTAACTGCAAACATCCAACTACACTATATTTTTAATTACATCAAACTAAATAGTCCTAAGTACTAACGATTTCTCTCTCTCTCTCTCTTGTTGTTGTTTATTTAGATTTGAAAAAACTTAATTATATCATTAGTTTTATTTAAAACCAAAGAATTAAAAATTTTAACTTTTTATTTATATTTCACATCAAGGACAAAACTTATAACTAACTTATCTTTTGGGGGCAAAAAAAACAAGACAAAAAAAAAAAAAGAGAGAGAGAGACAGAGAAAAGCTAAATGATTAAACCAAACCAAAATTTGAATTTATGTTGTACTCATAAGCATGAAGTCATAAACACACATAAATTAAACATAAAATATGTAATAATGGTGACATTTGATTTTCTTTAAACTTCTTAGTGGTGTGAGGCGCGCGCATTAATTTATTATTTTCAGTCAAATATTCGACAAAAATATAATAATGAGGAACATTAATTTTTGGACTAAAACTTAGTATGTTGGTTGGTGCCAGTCCTCTCATCCACAAGGTTAACATTGTGATATATTAATTATATTTTAAAAGAAAAACAAAGTAAAAGAAATTAAGTCATTAGAGACAGTTTTGGTTCAAAGTTTCGTTAGTGGAGAAACAATATTCTTATGCTTCTCGTCTGGAGACCAACAAGAAAAAATGAAATGTGTCACCATAATGTGAGCCCATAGATATGCTTGAAAGGTATAAAAGGATATGCAGAATAAAAACTATACTATAGCGACACTTTCAAGTATTTCTAGAAACTAAAAAAAATATTGCTGGAAAAATACCGACACTTGTTATTAGTATCGCTATATGTGCCGTCGCTAGGGTGTATAGCGACACATTATTATAATGTGTACCAAAAATGTATCCCTGTAACCTAATTATAGATATAGATAGACTATAAATTGGACACTTGCAAAAAAGTGTCACAAACATGTGTTCGTATAATCTAATTTTATTGTGGTGAGAAAAAATATTTAGAGGGAATGATTCCAAATATGATATTATTTTATCTATCATTCATGCGACTCTAGAAATTGTGATGTTTAGATGATAAATAGCAAATGGGACCGTCTACAATCCACACCAAATTTTTGCTTTAGTGTGCATGACAGTGAATATGATTGGTTAAAGTTTAGAGTTTTAGATTGTAATACACTGAACTTTCGCAAATTGCAGAGTTTCGATTAGAAATAATAAATGAAAGCACCTAAATCTCCAATGTGATGTTTCGGAAGTAATTGGGTGTTTTCAATGCAAAAATGGTGCAAAGAAGTACTTCAATGAGCTAAATCTATAAAGCTATGGGTTTACATGGAGTGCCAATACTGGACCTCGATATTGGTACTCAGCTACGTAGAGGCTAGAGAGAGTTTTCGGGTTTTGTGAAACTTCTCTTGATATCGGTACTGATGTCACGCCCCGGTGACGAAACTGCGACCCGGGCTCGCTAACAGATCCGCCATCTGTACGGAAACTGCCGTACAGACGAAGCGTCTAACCTGCAGAAAGAATCAACTACAGTATACAGATATCAGAGCTGAAAGTAAACTACTAAAAACTGAAATCCAAACCCTGTACAACTGAAAATAATACCATATCCATCTCCCAAATACGATCGTATACAAAGTCCTCTGATACAAAACTCAAAAGGGAGATATCTCCAATGAATACATCAGTGTACAACTCTCGATACAAAATATCCTCACTACAACAGCCTCTCAAACTGTAAAATAAAGTACAACTCTATACCTCACAACAAAGGTCTCTCAACAGAGTAAAAGAAGTAAACTAATCAACTGGAGCTCTCCTCTGAAGGGGTACAGCTACACTCCAACGACGGGTAGGGAACTAGCTCGCGACTCCCTCGCCTCGGTCAGAAGGACCAGCAACAGGAGCACAGGAACAGAAGAAGAAGTCCCTGGGGAAAAGACACCACGACGGGTGTGAGAACTACTTCCCACAGTAGTTCTCAGTGGGTGCCGTCAACAAGCCCAACGGTCTGCCCATTAAGTCTACTAGAGGCAAAAGATAATAATGCAATGAAATCTGAACAAGAAAAGATGGAACTACTCTACAGCTACCATGCCTCTATCTAGATACTCAAAAAGTGGAACAGAGGAAAGTAAATGAAACCACTCGCACACAAGGTGCTCAAACGACCCAATCGAACTGACTGCCTCATAGGGTCCAGTCAAACCTGCGCCTGACGACTAGGAACGCACCTGCCCACTACCACACATCCACATGAGGACGGGATTTACGTGGGGCGTCCTGTCCGCCTAACTCATCCCTCGCGCAAAACTGCCTCAACAGGCCAACCATCGTATCCATAGCGGCATCTCAGGGGGCGCGGCTCCAACTGAGGAAAACGGTGCGGCATAGAGTAATCAAACATTGGCATATGCAGGCTAGTCAAAATCCACGCTCACTCACAGAACGGTAGGACTCAAGATCCCCAAATATCTCGCACAACAGTCGGAGCACTCTCGACGACTCAGCTGATCGGCTAACTCGAAACACGAGACATTAGCCTCTCCAACAGCTCGCAGCACAAAGCACACTGGCTGGAGATACTCCACAGCCAGGAACGACCCACAACTCGGGGTAACAGAATAGGTCGGACAACACTCAACGACCTGGGACCACCGTCAACCCCAACGGTTCCCAACAACACCGACCGGAAGATACTCGACGGCCCGGGACTGCCGTCTACTCAACGGCTCCCTCCCATGACAGCGCAAAAGGGAAACAAGACCTCTCGGGACTACCGTTTACTCAAACGGCTCCCCGCACAAATAAGCAACCCGCTACAACTATCAGACTCCACTCTGCTCCCAAGCAAGAGTGCAAAAGCATCCCACACTAAAAGCAAGTCCCGACCTCTCGGCCCACTACCCGGGCGAGAAAACACTATGTCCAGGAATGAAAGAACAGTGTGGATGACTAAGCATAAATAACCCTAGCCCAAGTGAGGGTTTTCTACTGGTCTGGTTACACATGCAACATATGACGGGGGTGCTAGGTCAAGTTCCAAGATAACTATATTAACAGATAATAGCATGCTACACAATGAAATAAACTATCATGCATAGTCCTACATCAGTAGAAATACTGTACAGTCCATAAAACTTGGAGATAAGGCCACCCACCACAATAAGCCACCAATTGCTCGTAGACACTTGCAATTGGCCTCCACGGAGTCCGCACGCAAAACGGGGCACGGTGCCGGAGTCCGCACGCAAAACGGTGCACGTTGCCGGAATCCGCACGCCAAACGGAGTCCGCACGCAAAACGGTGCACGGTGCTGGAACCTGCACGCCAAACGGGGTCCGCACGCAAAACGGTGCACGGTGCCGGAGTCCGCACGCAAAACGGTGCACGGTGCCAGGATCCGCACGCAAAACGAAGTCCGCACGCAAAACGGTGCACGGTGCTGGAATCTGCACGCAAAACGGTGCACGGTGCCAGGATCCGCACGCAAAACGGAGTCCGCACGCAAAACGGTGCACGGTGCCGGAGTCCGCACGCAAAACGGAGCACGCCGCCGAGGACCGCACGCAAAACGGCGCAGAACAACACAGTCCCAAACACAGATAAGAACAAGGGGTTAATTACAGTCCAAAAGAACGCCCCAAAACTGTGCAAAAATACAGAAAAACCAACACACGGGACCTACCCGTTTGCGCCGCCGTCGCCGAAACGCTCCGCCGGGCGACCTCGCACGCAAAACGAGGTCCACGACGCGCCGCCGCACCTCACGTAACCTCCTCCCTCACTCCCTCTCGCTCTCAGGTGCAGAAGAAAGAAAGAAAGGGAGAAAATGGCGGTGCGGGGAGGAAGAAGAAGAAGAAGAAAAATGGGAGAAAGAGGGTGGTCCACGGCGCCGGTCCACGGAGCCGGTCCACCGCGCCAACGAATGGGAAGGGCCCATCCGCGGTCCACCAGGCCGGGGCGCGTGCACCGGGTCCACGCACGCGCCCCGCCGCCACGTGGCGCGCAGCAACGCGCCCGCCACACGGGCGCGTTGCACCGCGACACCCCAGGCGCGGGACACGCGCCCGTTACACGGGCGCGCGTGCCTCCGCGCCCGCGCGGGCGCCAACGGGGGCCCGCCACGTGGCGGCCCCCGCGCGTCCCGCGCCGAAGGCGCCTGCGCCCCGTCCCGTCCGCACGCCACCTCGAACCGCGTGCCTTGACCCGCGCGCCGCGATCGCCACGGGATCCGTGCCACGCGCCACGCCTCGAGATTCGTGCCGCATCGCCTCGAAAAACGCGCAGGTTATCTGGGCTCCAAATCAAACAAGTAAATAGTCCATTCTTAGCAATTTCGCGCGCTGAATCCAAAAACGATGTCCGTTTCTCCAAATTCTCATCCGAAAATTTGCCGAATGCCAACTCGATCCGATTTCCGTGCCGGGTCCATTTTTAAAGTCCGATTTGCCAAATTCCAACTCTAAAAATTCCCGAAGGCGACCGGAGAGGTAAACTTTTATCCAACTTCGCCCGGAGTCCAATTTTGACATCCGAACCGCGCGGAACCATTTCCAAACACCCGACGGGTCCTTCCAATTTCCCACGGGGTCTCCCTTTAAGCCCGAAGTCCACCACGTGTGTCCAAATTGCGCGCAAACACCACCGATACATCCCGCAGGCCTCCAGTGATGCAACTAAGTCCCAAATTGCATCACAAATCCATTTCTTGGGCCCGACACGCGCACAAACACTCCCACGGCCACTAAAAGCTGCCCAACAACCAGCAACTCCTACGCCGGGGATTCCGGGACCTCACATCCTCCCCCACTAAAAGAAAGTTTCGTCCTCGAAACTAGATCAAGCCCATCAGGAGTCAAGAATACCACGGCTAGGTATCTAACAATACGCCTCCAGCTCCCTAAACCCCACTCGCTCCTCGTGATTACTCCGCAACAACAACAAGTACGGTATGACCCGATGTGCAATTCTCTCATCTCTCGAGCCAGAATTTGCAACGGGCGTCCCTCGTACTCCAATAATCACGGATCTCAAAGGGGCAAGTCAATCACGGGCGAGGAAAATCACATCACTACTGAGCTGAGACGTGAAAAACTAAAGGGCTCCACTAAAGGCTGGGGGAAACTGAAATAACCACAAGTGTAACACGCACCAAACCACAACATGGTGCAAACCTCAACAAGACGACCCAAAGCATACCCGCATATTAATCCAATAAGGAAGGGAATCCAATACGCTGGGGTCTTCACTCGGTTACTTCCCGATCCGAAACCACTCGAGTGGGCTACACAACTGCAGGCAAACCTCAAAAGGGATCCTCAAAAGGCACAATCTCGTGCCACGGTTGGTCGCTCAACATGCTATCATAACCCCAACGGATCCACGGGCCGAAGTCGATCCCTCAACCAAAAAGGAACACCCTGACGAGGACCAACCGTCGGTGAACGGGACTGAAAACTGGCTCACAAGGCGATCATAAAGCTGATGCCCAAACTCGCGGTCAAAAGTCCGAAACATCCAAAAGACTCTCACCGTTGTGTACCTACAACGTGGCATCACTGCCGTGCACCCACGGCGTGGCATCACTGCCGTACACCAACGGCGTGGCCTCACTGCCGTGCACCAACGGCGTGGCATCACCACCGTGTATCAACGGTGTGGCATCACCACCGTGTATCAACGGTGTGGCATCACTGCCGTGCACCAACGGCGTGGCATCACCGCCATGCACCAACGGCGTGGCATCACCACCGTGTATCAACGCTGTGGCATCACCACCGTGTATCAACGGTGTGGCATCACTGCCGTGCACCAACGGCGTGGCATCACTCAAGCATCAAGGCCTCAGATCCTCACAGTCCTATACCCTCGAAAATTCCGGAGCTGAGGAAGGGCCAAAAGATCAATAGGCAAAAACCAGGGCCCCAACTGCACAGGGCAGGACCAACAACACTCATCTATGTGCAACACGTGATCAGGTATCTGAACCTCACGAGCACAAGCTAAGGGTCCTATCTCCAGCCCATACAACAATGCAAATGCCTTAGCACTCTCACAGCTATGTCGGAGAACCCTCAACGACTCAACTCACAACAACACCCCACTCATAGGCGAGAAGAACCGACTGACGCGGCAAAGATCCGAAAATCCCGATAGACCGGTGCCTAGAACCCCAATCAAACAAGAACAGACTCTAGGCTCAGTCTATCGAAGTTTTCGCTCCTTTACCGTTCAGGAATTCGGTCCCTCTCGTTTACAGTGGGAATCTATCTCAACACGCAACTCACGGCTGGAGACGCTCCACAGCCGGATCCGCGAAGGGTCCGAAAACCCCGGGAGACCAAAACCTGTGTCCCCGCGCAAGAAGACACAGCCCTTAGAACCCAGATCACTCGAATCATCTCGGGTGAATAAGTTTATAAGAAACAGTGACGTTTATTACAGAAGACCATTTGTTCTGAGAGAAAATCCATCTTTTCAATGATTTTTTTTTTTTAGTCTTTTTGGAAAACAATTGCAAACAAGTTTTATGTCCAGACCTCGAAGAGCTACTGCCCTCGTCCTATCAAACAAGAACAGACTCAGGCAACCCTGCGGGGCTTGGAAGAAAGCATTGGCTGACTAAAATCCTGTGTTCGTCCAAAAAGGTTCTGGGTTCAAGGTCCTGCTAACACGCGTACACCACGATCACAACATGGTGGAGACGAGAAGGACAACGAAACTAAAAATCCGCTAAGCATGCTCAATCGCTGCATCTAACGTCGGCACCCGCCGAGAGTACACCAAGTGATAAATATTCCACTGCAGTCCTTTCTCAACCAGCTCAACCTCCTGGGCCTCATCCAGGCGACATGGGGTACACTGCTCAACAATCGCAAACTCGCGATCATACTGCAGAAGAGGTCGACTGTAGTGATCCGACCCTTCGGGTATTTTTGAACTCACATGTAATCGCTTAGGCCTTAAGCGAAATAAAATTTATTTAATTTTCTTAAGTCGGCCGGGACTAGGTGTGTGTATTTTTCTGCAATAGAGCGCGAAAAACGATGACCGACGGTGCGATCGGATTCGAAATCCGATATCGGGATCTCCGGAACGGGATCCTTAGCGTTGCGGTAATTAGTCACGCATCGGGGACCGTGCAAAATATCTTGCACCCGTTAGAGATAAGGTGGGTTATCTCGTAGGGGTAATTAATTAATTAATTAACTAATTATCCGGTGAGGGAAATTTAAATCTCCTACGTACGAATTAATTTAGGATTTAAATTGTGGGATTTTATCTCGTGCATTAGATAAGAGATAAAATCGGGATATTAAATCGGGGATTTGTTTCCCACAAGATTATTTAATAAAGGTGATTAAATAATCGGTGACTAAAATTTAATAAGGGTGGTTAACTAATCGGGTGGTCAGAATTAAGGTGATTAAATAACCGGTGGTCAGATTTTAAGATTTAATATCCCGTCAGCCGATATTATGTGAGAGATAGAAACGGGGAGATTCGGGTTTTCCTACGTACGTAAAATTAAGGAAGTTAAAGATAGGGTTATCGGTAGGGATTAATTAATTAATAAATTAATTAATCGAACCGAAAATATCCGAAGGGATTTTTGGCGTGATTTTGGATAAGTAAATGGGAGAACTATTTATTCTCCTGTTTACCGAGCGCCGAGCGAAACCCTATTCTTATTTTACCGCCTCCTCAAACCCTCCTCTTTCGTGCTACCGAAACCCCCAACCGGTGAGGAAAAGTAAGAGAAAAGAGAGAACGGATCCATAACCGGAGAAAGGAGAAGGAACCAATCGTCCCAAACGCCGACCCGAGGGCAAGAAACGTGACCGGACACTTTCCGAAGATCTCCGGTTAGTTTTATATTTTTTAATAATTTTTCCGAATTTTCCTAGTCGCCCGTTTTAGGTTTCTTGAATTTCTCCCCGTCCCGTTACCGTCGTCGTCATCGTAGTTATGTTAGACGAACGGAACGGACAAAGGAGGCGTGCGGTGCCACTAGGGCATCGCGCGGGGTGAAGGGGAGAAAACACTAGGACGACCGGGCGCCACCGCAAGCGGCGGCGGCGCCGCGCGGGTCACACCCGCGGGGCGCCGCGCGGACACCGCGCGGCCGCCGCGCCCCGCGCGGCCCCGCGCGGGGTGCCGCGCGGGGTGCCGCGCGGGCGCGCCGCGGGCACCCGCGCGGGGCGCCGAGCGGGCGGCCCCGCGCGGGCGGCCCTGCGCGGGCGGCCCCGCGCGGGAGTGCCGCGCGGGCACCCGCGCGGGGTGCCGCGCGGGCTGCCCCGCGCGGGCGGCCCTGCGGGGGGCCCCGCGCGGGGTGCCGCGCGGGGTGCGCGCGGGCACCCGCGCGGGGTGCCGCGCGGGCGGCCCCGCGCGGGGAGCCACGCGGGGGTGCCGCCCGGGCACCCGCGCGGGGTGCCGCACGGGACGCCGCGGGGCGTTCGCGCGGGCGCCGCGCGGACCCGTGTCCGCACGAGCACCGCGCGAACGCCGCGCTGGGTGCTGTGAGGACGCCGTCCGCGGAGCCCCGCCATGCGCGGCTCCGACGACGGTGACGGCCGGTCAAGGCATGGTGCCCCGCCGGACAGCGGGACGGTGCCGGACTTTTGTAAATAAAATGTGGGGTATTTTTCTATTGCGATATGTTAGTATATTTTCTGACCTTAGTGTCCGTGCGGACTTTATATAGGTCCGGGTGCGCAGCGGGAGAGTGCAAAGGGCTCGGGTGACCCGTCTTCTCTCCAACCAGGTGGGTAGAGTTGCCATAAGTGCAACAAGTGCAGTAAGTGCATTTATCGCCATTAAAGTATTCTTTAATTTACCTAACAAAGTAGATGGTAAGCTAACCTTTCGATTAAAGATATTTTATCTGACAATTTAAGCGGCTGCGGTCGCGGTGCTCACTACACGCCAATTTTGGCAATCCGGTGACGGATGCTGCACGTACACTGGCGGACCGGGCCACCGCATGGTGTACTTTTCCGGAAAAGTGGTCTTTTTGACCCGTGTGCCTCACAAAGGAGTGGGAGCCGTGAGGACCTCTTCACGGCTGCTATAGGGGCCGCACTAGCCCCGTGAAGTGGTTAAAGCATCAAAAGGTGTTTGTGCACGAGGGGGGACTTTAGTCACCCCGACAGGTACTCTGGGACTGGTGCCCAGCTTAAAATATGCACAGGGGGTTTAACGAAAGGTTACGGGGTACTCGGTGTATTCGGTTTGTTTTCCCTTCTTGTTACTATTAGACATCTACTTTGTTTGTCACTGACGTTACCCACTCCGTGACAGGTACTGCTATTAGGTGCGTCAGCCGGGGTGACGGTGGGACTGCGTAGTGAGGACCGTAGTCGGACACTTGGTTATCTTGATTCTTTTGACTCCAACTCATTTCCTTATGCATGAATCTTTATTTTGCTTGTGGATGGCTTAGTTGTGAACTTGTATTAGCTCTGTGGATGAGGTGTAGGTTATAGTATGATACTTTTAGTAGTGTTCTTATGTGCGGCATGTTTTCATGATGAGTTAAAGGATTGCGAAAATGTTTTCTCAAAATGAAGTGCCGTGTGGGCACGGGTTTTCAACTCTGGGCTTTATCCTTTCCAAACAGTGATGCCGCTTAATTAACTTGCTATAATTGATGGTGAACGTCTACGGTATGGTTGTTGGTTGGGAATTGATGCATAATATTTGTGATTGAATGACATGTTGTAAATAAGACGCCGTGCATATGCAAAGGAGACTCTGTCCGTGGACAGAGTGAATTTGCGTATGTGGCGGTCTGGCACGCACCGGGGTTGAAGATTATGTTTCCTTATTAAAAAGAAAAAAAAAATAGACACGTTTTTCCGCTTCACATGACTCAAAAACCCCGGGGGCGTGACAGATTAAATGGTATCAGAGAGATACAACCACAACCATAGTAGACGTGATTTACATCCACAGTGCTAGGTACCACAAGCAAATTGGAAATGAGATAACCAAGGTGTAGGTGTAGTACGAGAGAGTACGGGGAAACGGGAACGTAACATAGGTGAAACCGTGAGACGATGTGCTAGGGATATAGCCATAGGATTGACGTGGTTTCTTTGTCTACAGCAGCAGACGGCCAAGGTTTGGCCACCGAGTACTAATCGATTCGTAACGAACAGATGGATCCCGCAGCAGCAGCCAGCCGTTTACTCCTAAATCAGCTGCGCGATATAGCAGGACAAATGCTGACCCTTACGGAACGATTGGGCTTACTGATCCGAGAACTTGAAGGTGTTGACCACACCCAGCGGGGCGCTAGGAACGACGTCCAGCGGGGGATGCCACCAACCGGATTCCCCACCTTCAACGAGGCAGTTATGTTAGCCCTGCGAGCAGAGCAGGAACTAGCCGAGATGCGCGCGCGAGAGAGAGTTGCCTATCCGGGACCGACGGAGGGCCCGGTACACAAACGCCCGAGGACGGAAAGCGATTTCGCAAGGGTGGCGGGAGCAGGACCCAGACCGTTTGGGAGGCCTTGCCCCATATGTGTGGGCGCACCAGGTGACGGAGTGTCCGTGGAGATACGACCATTGTTATCGGTGTGGCAGGCCGGGCCATAACCGTTATCACTGCCCTTGGAAACCGGGGGTCACCAGGCCTCCGGCACCGCGAACAAGGGGGACAGAGAGGACTGCTACACCCGTTCCCCAAGGGGACCCCGCCCGAGGAGACCGAGGAAGGGGACCCCCGAAGGGGGCGCGGAAGGAAGGACAGGCTCCAGCAGAGGACGCGAGACCACCCCAGGGACCGTGCGTGATTTGCCAGGGTACTCACCCGGTAGTGGAGTGCACTTGGAGGTACCATTACTGCAACCAGTGCGGGTTGCCGGATCACACTCAGGATGTTTGCCCTCAGAGGCCCGCCGCCGCTGCCCCTATGCCGCCACCGCAAAAGGGTGCAGACGGTGCCGCGGCTCCCGTCCAGCCAAGGGATCCGCCCGACGACCAGGAGCCCTCGGACCCCACAGACTCCTCAGACTCCTCAGATGTTAGACCCCTTCCCCGGCACGCCGTGCGACGTTGGCCCAGGGGCTGTGGGCGGACTCCCCGGGATACTGCAGCGGGGGACGCGACGTCCCAGACCTAGGGACGGCAGGTGATTACTGTTCAGTTATTTTTTTTTTTCTTTTTCTCTTCGCTTGCTTAAAGAGCCGACTACACCTTAGCCAGTTACACTCGTTAGACTCTCTCTCTCCCTCTCTAAGAACCTTAGGTGCTAGGCGAAACCTCCCCCGGCCTATGCGCACGGGCGGGTTTCGAAGTTTTAAAAAAAAAAAAAAAAATCCAGTGTTTTCGGGGCCCGCTAAGGGCCGCGCAAGGGACAAATGGGCTCCGCCCGAAGCCTTGCTACCGAAAACTTGGTGGGCTGTCATGCAGCTCAGGGCCGCTTCCCAACTCAGGCTTAGCGGTCCCGTGGTAAGAGATTTCCCGGATGTATTTCCGGCGGAGCCTCCTGGTATGCCGCCGGAATGGGAAGGTTGTCGTGCCCCTGGGATCTGGTGGTCCTACCGTTAAAAGAATACGACGTGGTTTTGGGCATGGACTGGCTTACCGAGTATCAGGCGGTCATCGACTGCGAGAAGCGACAGGTGCAACTGCGGAAGCCGGGATTCCCAGAAAACGTGTACTTGGCGTGCAAGAGCACGTCCTTTCTTGCCGTCATCTCCGCGTCACGAGCTAGGAAGTTGATAGAGGGCGGGTGCGTGGCCTACCTAGCCTCAGTAGATCTAGCCACCCGACCCGTCCCCCCCGCATTCGGAAATTCCCGTGGTAGGAGAATTCCCGGATGTCTTTCCGGCGGAGCTTCCCGGAATGCCACCGGAGCGGAAGTTGACTTCCCAATTGAACTGCTCCCCGGCACCAAGCCCATCACCAAGGCACCGTACAGGATGGCCTTCGCGGAGCTGAAGGAACTCAAGGCGCAGTTGGAGGACCTCCTGGACAAAGGATTCATCAGACCAAGCGCATCACCTTGGGGCGCACCCGTCCTGTTTGTAAGGAAAAAGGACGGGAGTCTCCGGTTGTGTATCGATTACCGAGAGATAAATAAAGTGACGGTCAAGAATAAGTACCCCCTACCAAGGATCGATGACCTCTTCGATCAGTTACGGGGGGCGACGGTGTTCTCAAAGATTGACCTACAGTCGGGCTATCATCAGGTCCGGGTCAAGGGGGAGGACGTTCCCAAAACGGCTTTCCGTACTCGCTATGGCCATTACGAGTTTACGGTAATGCCGTTCGGGCTCACAAATGCCCCGGCAGTGTTCATGGATATGATGAACAGGGTATTCAAACCCTTCTTGGACTTGTTCGTGGTGGTCTTCATCGACGATATCCTCATCTACTCCCGTACAGACGAGGAACATGAAGAACACCTGCGCACAGTCCTCCAGACCCTACGGGAACAGAAACTCTACGCCAAACTCAAAAAGTGTGAGTTTTGGCTCCGAGAGGTCGGGTTCTTGGGGCACGTGATCTCAGCGGCCGGAGTCGCGGTGGATCCAAAGAAGATAGATTCGGTAACGGACTGGCCCCGACCGACCACGGTGACGGAAATTCGAAGCTTCCTAGGATTAGCCGGGTATTACCGGCGCTTCGTGGAGGGCTTCTCCAAGATAGCCACCCCCCTAACCCGTTTAACGAAAAAGGGGGAGAAGTTTGTCTGGACGGACAAGTGTCAAAGAAGCTTCGAGGAGCTTAAGGATAGGTTGACGCGAGCCCCGATTCTCGCCCTGCCAGAGCCTGGGGAGGATTACGAAGTATACTGCGACGCGTCACGGAATGGATTGGGTGGAGTGCTCATGCAACGGGGAAAGGTCATAGCCTATGCGTCAAGGCAGCTCAAGGAGTATGAGCGGAATTACCCCGTGCACGACTTGGAACTCGCAGCGGTGGTGTTTGTGCTCAAGCTTTGGAGGCACTACCTGTACGGGGCACACTGCAATGTGTATTCGGATCATAAGAGCCTCAAGTACCTCTTCACCCAAAGAGAGCTAAATCTGCGACAAAGGCGGTGGCTGGAGCTATTAAAGGATTACGATCTGACGATCCACTATCACCCGGGAAAGGCCAACGTGGTGGCCGATGCCTTGAGCCGCAAAGGACAGGCCGTGGAGGTAGATGTAAGCTCCATCACACGGCAGGACAGCCTGATTGCGGAATTTTCGCGATTAAGACTAGAGGTAGTCCCGGCAGGGACAGTCGCACGACTTTTGACGCTGGTGGTCAGACCTACTCTGCTGGACAGGATTCTCGAAGGCCAATCGACTGACCAACAGCTCCAGCTGGTGCGAAGTAGGATAAACACAGACGAGGAGAGCGACTTTATGGTGAGCTCCGACGGCACGATACGATTTCGGGGGCGAATTTGCGTGCCGGATCTACCGGAGCTCAAGGAGGAGATCCTGCGGGAAGCGCATAATGCCCCATATACAGCGCATCCCGGGGGAACGAAGATGTACAAAGACGTCAAGCAAACCTTCTGGTGGCCGAAAATGAAGGAAGACGTAACGCGATTGGTGGCGCACTGCCTAGTGTGCCAACGGGTGAAGGCCGAACATCAACGGCCGGCAGGAAAGTTGCAACCTTTACCGGTGCCCGAGTGGAAATGGGACATGATTACCATGGATTTTGTAACCGGATTTCCGAGGTCGCCACAGGGACACGATGCGATATGGGTGATCGTGGACCGTTTGACAAAATCGGCCCACTTTTTGCCCATACACACGACATGGACTCGGGAACGACTGGCGCAAACGTACATCGACGAGATAGTGAGGTTGCACGGTGTACCAACATCCATCACGTCGGACAGAGACACACGTTTTGTGTCGAACTTTTGGCGAAGTCTACAACGAGCAATGGGAACCAAGTTACACTTCAGCACAGCCTTTCATCCGCAAACCGATGGACAATCAGAGCGGGTGATACAGATCGTGGAGGACATGCTTCGAGCATGCGTTCTGGACTTGGGCGAAGGGTGGGCACGGTGTTTGCCCCTGGTGGAATTTGCCTACAATAACAGTTACCAGGCCAGCATTCAGATGGCGCCGTACGAGGCACTGTACGGGCGCCGCTGTCGGTCTCCGATATGCTGGGATGACTTAGGCGAGCGAAAGTTCCTGGGCCCAGATTTGGTGGAGGAGACCGAAGCAAAGGTGCGATTAATTAAACAAAGGCTGCTGACCGCCCAAAGCAGACAGAAAAGCTATGCAGATAACAGACGCCGAGACTTAGAATTCATGGTAGGCGAGCACGTGCTGCTCCGGGTCTCACCCTCCAAGGGAAACCGACGTTTCGGCATAAAGGGGAAATTGAGCCCAAGATACGTAGGACCGTTCGAAATCCTAGAGCGCGTGGGACCGGTGGCGTACCGGTTAGCCCTGCCCCCGAACCTCGAACGAGTCCACAACGTGTTCCATGTCTCGATGCTCCGGAAGTACCTCGCTGACCCCTCTCATGCCTTGGATGCCTCCACCATTGAGTTGCGAGAGGACTTGAGCGTCGAGGAGACGCCAGTGCGGATTTTGGCAAGAGAGGACAAGAAGCTGCGCAACCGAACGATCCCCTACGTGAAGATCCAGTGGAGCAACCACGAGGAGCGCGAGGCGACGTGGGAACTGGAGTCGAAAATGAGGGAATGTTTTCCCGAACTGTTTAGTGAGGTTTGAGTTTAAGTTTCGGGACGAAACTTTTTATAAAGTGTGAGTGGTGTAGTGATCCGACCCTTCGGGTATTTTTGAACTCACATGTAATCGCTTAGGCCTTAAGCGAAATAAAATTTATTTAATTTTCTTAAGTCGGCCGGGACTAGGTGTGTGTATTTTTCTGCAATAGAGCGCGAAAAACGATGACCGACGGTGCGATCGGATTCGAAATCCGATATCGGGATCTCCCGGAACGGGATCCTTAGCGTTGCGGTAATTAGTCACGCATCGGGGACCGTGCAAAATATCTTGCACCCGTTAGAGATAAGGTGGGTTATCTCGTAGGGGTAATTAATTAATTAATTAACTAATTATCCGGTGAGGGAAATTTAAATCCTCCTACGTACGAATTAATTTAGGATTTAAATTGTGGGATTTTATCTCGTGCATTAGATAAGAGATAAAATCGGGATATTTAAATCGGGGATTTGTTTCCCACAAGATTATTTAATAAAGGTGATTAAATAATCGGTGACTAAAATTTAATTTTAAGGGTGGTTAAATAATCGGGTGGTCAGAATTTAAGGTGATTAAATAACCGGTGGTCAGATTTTAAGATTTATCCCGTCAGCCGATATTTATGTGAGAGATAGAAACGGGGAGATTCGGGTTTTCCTACGTACGTAAAATTAAGGAAGTTAAAGATAGGGTTATCGGTAGGGATTAATTAATTAATAAATTAATTAATCGAACCGAAAATATCCGAAGGGATTTTTGGCGTGATTTTGGATAAGTAAATGGGAGAACTATTTATTCTCCTGTTTACCGAGCGCCGAGCGAAACCCTATTCTTATTTTACCGCCTCCTCAAACCCTCCTCTTTCGTGCTACCGAAACCCCCAACCGGTGAGGAAAAGTAAGAGAAAAGAGAGAACGGATCCATAACCGGAGAAAGGAGAAGGAACCAATCGTCCCAAACGCCGACCCGAGGGCAAGAAACGTGACCGGACACTTTCCCGAAGATCTCCGGTTAGTTTTATATTTTTTAATAATTTTTCCGAATTTTCCTAGTCGCCCGTTTTAGGTTTCTTGAATTTCTCCCCCGTCCCCGTTACCGTCGTCGTCATCGTAGTTATGTTAGACGAACGGAACGGACAAAGGAGGCGCGCGGTGCCACTAGGGCATCGCGCGGGGTGAAGGGGAGAAACACACGGACGACCGGGCGCCACCGCAAGCGGCGGCGGCGCCGCGCGGGTCACACCCGCGCGGGCGCCGCGCGGACACCGCGCGGCCACCGCGCGGGCGGCCCCGCGCGGGGTGCCGCGCGGGCGCCGCGCGGGCGCCGCGCGGGCCCGCGCGGGCGCGCCCGGGCACCCGCGCGGGGTGCCGCGCGGGCGCCGCGCGGGCGTTCCGCGCGGGCGCCGCGCGGGCCTGCCCGCCCGCGCACCGCGCGGGCGGCGCCGCGCGGGCGCCGGGCGGACGCCGTGCCGCGGGGCCCCGCCGTGCGCGCTCCGACGGCGGTGACGGCCGTTCAAGGCATGGGGGGGGGGGGGGGCGGGGGGTGCCCCGCCGGACAGCGGACGGTGCCGGACTTTTTGTAAATAATAATGTGGGGTATTTTTCTATTGCGATATGTTAGTATATTTTCTGACCTTAGTGTCCGTGCGGACTTTATATAGGTCCGGGTGCGCAGCGGGAGAGTGCAAAGGGCTCGGGTGACCCGTCTTCTCTCCAACCAGGTGGGTAGAGTTGCCATAAGTGCAACAAGTGCAGTAAGTGCATTTATCGCCATTAAAGTATCTTTAATTTACCTAACAAAGTAGATGGACAGTTAACCTTTCGATTAAAGATATTTTATCTGACAATTTAAGCGGCTGCGGTCGCGGTGCTCACTACACGCCAATCTTGGCAATCCGGTTTCGGATGCTGCACGTACACAGGCGGATTGGCCACCGCATGGTGTACTTTTCCGGAAAAGTGGTCTTTTTGACCCGTGTGCCTCACAAAGGAGTGGGAGCCGTGAGGACCTCTTCACGGCTGCTATAGGGGCCGCACTAGCCCCGTGAAGTGGTTAAAGCATCAAAAGGTGTTTGTGCACGAGGGGGGACTTTAGTCTCCCCGACAGGTACTCTGGGACTGGTGCCCAGCTTAAATATGCACAGGGGGGTTTAACGAAAGGTTACGGTGTACTCGGTGTATTCGGTTGTTTTCCTTCTTGTTACTATTAGACATCTACTTTGTTTGTCACTGACGTTACCCACTCCGTGACAGGTACTGCTACTAGGTGCGTTAGCCGGGTGGCGGTGGGACTGCGTCGTGAGGACCGTAGTT
>CM054953.1:7593687-7616389 GCA_029168755.2 Tillandsia fasciculata
ACCGGTGCGTGATTTGCCAGGGTACTCACCCGGTAGTGAGTGCACTTGGAGGTACCATTACTGCAACCAGTGCGGGTTGCCGGTATCACACTCAGGATGTTTGCCCTCAGAGGCCCGCCGCCGCTGCCCCTATGCCGCCACCAACGCAAAAGGGTGCAGACGGTGTTCCGCGGCTCCCGTCCAACAAGGGATCCGCCCGACGACCAGGAGCCCTCGGACCCCACAGACTCCTCAGACTCCTCAGATGTTAGACCCCTTCCCCGGCACACCGTGCGACGTTGGCCTGGGGCTGTGGGCGGACTCCCCGGGATACTGCAGCGGGGGACGCGACGTCCCAGACAGGGGACGGCAGGTGGATTACGGTTCAGTTATTTTTTTTTTTCTTTTTCTCTTTTCGCTTGTGCTTAAAGAGCCGACTACACCTTAGCCAGTTACACTCGTTAGACTCTCTCTCTCTCTCTCTAAGAACCTTAGGTGCTAGGCGAAACCTCCCCCGCCTATGCGCACGGGCGGGTTTCGAAGTGTTAAAAAAAAAAAAAAAAAATCCAGTGTTTTCGGGGCCCGCTAAGGGCCGCGCAAGGGACAAATGGGCTCCGCCCGAAGCCTTGCTACCGAAAACTTGGTGGGCTGTCATGCAGCTCAGGGCCGCTTCCCACTCAGGCTTAGCGGTCCCGTGGTAAGAGAGATTTCCCGGACGTATTTCCGGCGGAGCTCCTGGTATGCCGCCGGAATGGGAAGGTTGTCGTGCCCCTGGGATCTGGTGGTCCTACCGTTAAAAGAATACGACGTGGTTTTGGGCATGGACTGGCTTACCGAGTATCAGGCGGTCATCGACTGCGAGAAGCGACAGGTGCAACTGCGGAAGCCGGGATTCCCAGAAAACGTGTACTTGGCGTGCAAGAGCACGTCCTTTCTTGCCGTCATCTCCGCGTCACGAGCTAGGAAGTTGATAGAGGGCGGGTGCGTGGCCTACCTAGCCTCAGTAGATCTAGCCACCCGACCCGTCCCCCCCGCATTCGGAAATTCCCGTGGTAGGAGAATTCCGGATGTCTTTCCGGCGGAGCTTCCCGGAATGCCACCGGAGCGAGAGGTTGACTTCCCAATTGAACTGCTCCCCGGCACCAAGCCCATCACCAAGGCACCGTACAGGATGGCCTTCGCGGAGCTGAAGGAACTCAAGGCACAGTTGGAGGACCTCCTGGACAAAGGTTTCATCAGACCAAGCGCGTCACCTTGGGGCGCGCCCGTCCTGTTTGTGAGGAAGAAGGACGGAAGTCTCCGGTTGTGCATCGACTACCGGGAGATAAATAAGGTGACGGTCAAGAATAAGTACCCCCTGCCAAGGATCGATGACCTCTTCGACCAGTTACGGGGGGCGACGGTGTTCTCAAAGATTGACCTGCAGTCGGGCTATCATCAGGTCCGGGTCAAGGGGGAGGACATCCCCAAAACGGCTTTCCGTACTCGCTATGGCCATTACGAGTTTACGGTAATGCCGTTCGGGCTCACAAATGCCCCGGCAGTGTTCATGGATATGATGAACAGGGTATTCAAACCCTTCTTGGACTTGTTCGTGGTGGTCTTCATCGACGATATCCTCATCTACTCCCGTACAGACGAGGAACATGAAGAACACCTGCGCACAGTCCTCCAGACCCTACGGGAACAGAAACTCTACGCCAAACTCAAAAAGTGTGAGTTTTGGCTCCGAGAGGTCGGGTTCTTGGGGCACGTAATCTCGGCGGCTGGAGTCGCGGTGGATCCGAAGAAGATAGATTCGGTGACGGACTGGCCCCGACCGACCACGGTGACGGAAATTCGAAGCTTCCTAGGATTAGCCGGGTATTACCGGCGCTTCGTGGAGGGCTTCTCCAAGATAGCCACCCCCTTAACCCGTTTGACGAAAAAGGGGGAAAAGTTTGTCTGGACGGACAAGTGTCAAAGAAGCTTCGAGGAGCTTAAGGATAGGTTGACGCGAGCCCCGATTCTCGCCCTGCCAGAGCCTGGGGAGGATTACGAAGTATATTGCGACGCGTCGCGAAATGGATTGGGTGGAGTACTCATGCAACGGGGAAAGGTCATAGCCTATGCGTCAAGGCAGCTCAAGGAGTACGAGCGGAATTACCCCGTGCACGATTTGGAACTCGCAGCGGTGGTGTTTGTGCTCAAGCTTTGGAGGCACTACCTGTACGGGGCACACTGCAATGTGTACTCAGATCATAAGAGCCTCAAGTACCTTTTCACCCAAAGGGAGCTAAATCTGCGACAAAGGCGGTGGCTGAGCTATTAAAGGATTACGATCTGACGATCCACTATCACCCGGGAAAGGCCAACGTGGTGGCCGACGCCCTGAGTCGCAAAGGACAGGCCGTGGAGGCAGATGTAAGCGCCATTACACAGCAGGATAGCCTGATTGCGGAATTTTCGCGATTGAGACTAGAGGTAGTACCGGCAGGGACAGTCGCACAACTTCTGACGCTGGTGGTCAGACCTACTCTGCTGGACAGGATTCTCGAAGGCCAATCGACTGATGATCAGCTCCAGCTGGTGCGAAGTAGAATAACCGCCGACGAGGGAGCGACTTTATGGTGAGCTCCGACGGCACGATACGATTTCGGGGACGAATCTGCGTGCCGGATCTACCGGAGCTCAAGGAGGAGATCCTGCGGGAGCGCATACTGCCCCATATGCAGCGCATCCCGGGGGAACGAAGATGTACAAAGACGTCAAGCAAACCTTCTGGTGGCCGAAAATGAAGGAAGACGTGACGCGATTGGTGGCGCACTGCCTAGTGTGCCAACGGGTGAAGGCCGAACATCAACGGCCGGCAGGAAAGTTGCAACCTTTACCGGTGCCCGAGTGGAAATGGGACATGATTACCATGGATTTTGTGACCGGATTTCCGAGGTCGCCACAGGGACACGATGCGATATGGGTGATCGTGGACCGTTTGACGAAATCGGCCCACTTTTTGCCCATACACACGACGTGGACTCGGGAACGACTGGCGCAAACGTACATCGACGAGATAGTGAGGTTGCACGGTGTACCAACATCCATCACGTCGGACAGAGACACACGTTTTGTGTCGAACTTTTGGCGAAGTCTGCAACAAGCAATGGGAACCAAGTTGCACTTCAGCACAGCTTTTCATCCGCAAACCGATGGACAATCAGAGCGGGTGATACAGATCGTGGAGGACATGCTTCGAGCATGCGTTCTGGACTTGGGCGAAGGGTGGGCACGGTGTTTGCCCCTGGTGGAATTTGCCTACAATAACAGTTACCAGGCCAGCATTCAGATGGCGCCGTACGAGGCCCTGTACGGGCGCCGCTGTCGGTCTCCGATATGCTGGGATGACTTAGGTGAGCGAAAGTTCCTGGGCCCAGATTTGGTGGAGGAGACCGAAGCAAAGGTGCGATTATTAAACAAAGGCTGCTGACCGCCCAAAGCAGACAGAAAAGCTATGCAGATAACAGACGCCGAGACTTAGAATTCATGGTGGGCGAGCACGTGCTGCTCCGGGTTTCACCCTCCAAGGGAAACCGACGTTTCGGCATAAAGGGGAAATTGAGCCCAAGATACGTGGGACCGTTCGAAATCCTAGAGCGCGTGGGACCGGTGGCGTACCGGTTAGCCCTGCCCCCGAACCTCGAACGAGTCCACAACGTGTTCCATGTCTCGATGCTCCGGAAGTACCTCGCTGACCCCTCTCATGCCTTGGATGCCTCCACCATTGAGTTGCGAGAGGACTTGAGCGTCGAGGAGACGCCGGTGCGGATTTTGGCAAGAGAGGACAAGAAGCTGCGCAACCGAACGATCCCCTATGTGAAGATCCAGTGGAGCAACCACGAAGAGCGCGAGGCGACGTGGGAACTGGAATCGAAAATGAGGGAATGTTTTCCCGAACTGTTTAGTGAGGTTTGAGTTTAAGTTTCGGGACGAAACTTTTTATAAAGTGTGAGTGGTGTAGTGATCCGACCCTTCGGGTATTTTTGAACTCACATGTAATCGCTTAGGCCTTAAGCGAAATAAAATTTATTTAATTTTCTTAAGTCGGCCGGGACTAGGTGTGTGTATTTTTCTGCAATAGAGCGCGAAAAACGATGACCGACGGTGCGATCGGATTCGAAATCCGATATCGGGATCTCCCGGAACGGGATCCTTAGCGTTGCGGTAATTAGTCACGCATCGGGGACCGTGCAAAATATCTTGCACCCGTTAGAGATAAGGTGGGTTATCTCGTAGGGGTAATTAATTAATTAATTAACTAATTATCCGGTGAGGGAAATTTAAATCCTCCTACGTACGAATTAATTTAGGATTTAAATTGTGGGATTTTATCTCGTGCATTAGATAAGAGATAAAATCGGGATATTTAAATCGGGGATTTGTTTCCCACAAGATTATTTAATAAAGGTGATTAAATAATCGGTGACTAAAATTTAATAAGGGTGGTTAAATAATCGGGTGGTCAGAATTTAAGGTGATTAAATAACCGGTGGTCAGATTTTAAGATTTAATATCCCGTCAGCCGATATTTATGTGAGAGATAGAAACGGGGAGATTCGGGTTTTCCTACGTACGTAAAATTAAGGAAGTTAAAGATAGGGTTATCGGTAGGGATTAATTAATTAATAAATTAATTAATCGAACCGAAAATATCCGAAGGGATTTTTGGCGTGATTTTGGATAAGTAAATGGGAGAACTATTTATTCTCCTGTTTACCGAGCGCCGAGCGAAACCCTATTCTTATTTTACCGCCTCCTCAAACCCTCCTCTTTCGTGCTACCGAAACCCCCAACCGGTGAGGAAAAGTAAGAGAAAAGAGAGAACGGATCCATAACCGGAGAAAGGAGAAGGAACCAATCGTCCCAAACGCCGACCCGAGGGCAAGAAACGTGACCGGACACTTTCCGAAGATCTCCGGTTAGTTTTATATTTTTTAATAATTTTTCCGAATTTTCCTAGTCGCCCGTTTTAGGTTTCTTGAATTTCTCCCCCGTCCCCGTTACCGTCGTCGTCATCGTAGTTATGTTAGACGAACGGAACGGACAAAGGAGGCGCGCGGTGCCACTAGGGCATCGCGCGGGGTGAAGGGGAGAAACACACGGACGACCGGGCGCCACCGCAAGCGGCGGCGGGCGCCGCGCGGGTCACACCCGCGCGGGCGCCGCGCGGACACCCGCGCGGCCACCGCGCGGGCGGCCCGCGCGCGGGTGCCGCGCGGGGGCCGCGCGGGGTGCCGCGCGGGCCCGCGGGGTGCCGCCCGGGCACCCGCGCGGGGTGCCGCGCGGGCGCCGCGCGGGCGTTCGCGCGGGCGCGCGCGGACCCGTGTCCGCACGAGCACGCGCGAACGCCGCGCTGGGTGCTGTGAGGACGCCGTCCGCGGAGCCCCGCCATGCGCGGCTCCGACGGACGGTGACGGCCGTTCAAGGCATGGGTGCCCCGCCGGACAGCGGGACGGTGCCGGACTTTTGTAAATAATAATGTGGGGTATTTTTCTATTGCGATATGTTAGTATATTTTCTGACCTTAGTGTCCGTGCGGACTTTATATAGGTCCGGGTGCGCAGCGGGAGAGTGCAAAGGGCTCGGGTGACCCGTCTTCTCTCCAACCAGGTGGGTAGAGTTGCCATAAGTGCAACAAGTGCAGTAAGTGCATTTATCGCCATTAAAGTATTCTTTAATTTACCTAACAAAGTAGATGGTAAGCTAACCTTTCGATTAAAGATATTTTATCTGACAATTAAGCGGCTGCGGTCGCGGTGCTCACTACACGCCAATTTTGGCAATCCGGTGACGGATGCTGCACGTACACTGGCGGACCGGGCCACCGCATGGTGTACTTTTCCGGAAAAGTGGTCTTTTTGACCCGTGTGCCTCACAAAGGAGTGGGAGCCGTGAGGACCTCTTCACGGCTGCTATAGGGGCCGCACTAGCCCCGTGAAGTGGTTAAAGCATCAAAAAGGTGTTTGTGCACGAGGGGGGACTTTAGTCACCCCGACAGGTACTCTGGGACTGGTGCCCAGCTTAAAATATGCACAGGGGGTTTAACGAAAGGTTACGGGGTACTCGGTGTATTCGGTTTGTTTTCCCTTCTTGTTACTATTAGACATCTACTTTGTTTGTCACTGACGTTACCCACTCCGTGACAGGTACTGCTATTAGGTGCGTCAGCCGGGGTGACGGTGGGACTGCGTAGTGAGGACCGTAGTCGGACACTTGGTTATCTTGATTCTTTTGACTCCAACTCATTTCCTTATGCATGAATCTTTATTTTGCTTGTGGATGGCTTAGTTGTGAACTTGTATTAGCTCTGTGGATGAGGTGTAGGTTATAGTATGATACTTTTAGTAGTGTTCTTATGTGCGGCATGTTTTCATGATGAGTTAAAGGATTGCGAAAATGTTTTCTCAAAATGAAGTGCCGTGTGGGCACGGGTTTTCAACTCTGGGCTTTATCCTTTCCAAACAGTGATGCCGCTTAATTAACTTGCTATAATTGATGGTGAACGTCTACGGTATGGTTGTTGGTTGGGAATTGATGCATAATATTTGTGATTGAATGACATGTTGTAAATAAGACGCCGTGCATATGCAAAGGAGACTCTGTCCGTGGACAGAGTGAATTTGCGTATGTGGCGGTCTGGCACGCACCGGGGTTGAAGATTATGTTTCCTTATTAAAAAGAAAAAAAAAAATAGACACGTTTTTCCGCTTCACATGACTCAAAAACCCCCGGGGGCGTGACATCGACTCCCCTGCTGCAGGAGTCTAAGATCCCCATCTAGTTTCTGCTTACACTGTCAGGAAAAAGGCCCTGAGCGGCAAAGCACGAAACTGGTTCCAAGTCAACAACTGCGCTCCTGGTAGTCCAACAGGACGAACTCGACGCCACCAAATCTCGGCGTCCTGTTAGACCATCTCAATCTCACTAAAGCAACCGCCTGGTAACTCGGCCAGGGCATGTGCCCACCTGGTAACTCGGCCAGGGCAACAACCTCCTGGTAACTCAGCCAGGGAAAAACGCCCTCCTGGTAACTCAGCCAGGGAAAATGCCCTCCTGGTAACTCAGCCGAGAAAATGCCCTCCTGGTAACTCAGCCAGAAAAAATGCCCTCCTGGTAGCTCAGCCAGGGAAAAATGCCCTCCTGGTAACTCAGCCAGGGAAAACGCCCTCCTGGTAACTCAGCCAGGAAAAATGCCCTCCTGGTAGCTCAGCCAGGGGAAAATGCCCTCCTGGTAACTCAGCCAGGAAAAACGCCCTCCTGGTAACTCAGCCAGGGAAAAATGCTCTCCTGGTAACTCAGCCAGGGAAAACATCCTCCTGGTAACTCAGCCAGGGAAATCGCCCTCCTGGTAACTCAGCCAGGAAAAATGCCCTCCTGGTAACTCAGCCAGGGAAAATGCCCTCCTGGTAACTCAGCCAGGGAAAATATCCTCCTGGTAACTCAGCCAGGGAAAACGCCCTCCTGGTAACTCAGCCAGGGAAAATATCCTCCTGGTAACTCAGCCAGGGAAATCGCCCTCCTGGTAACTCAGCCAGGGAAATATCCTCCTGGTAACTCAGCCAGGAAAAATGCCCTCCTGGTAGCTCAGCCATGGGAAAAATATCCACACAGCTGGGATCGCCGTCACTCCAAACGGCTCCCACAACAACGCCCCTCTCATAGGCGAGAAAAACTGACTGACGCGGCAAAGATCCGAAAGTCCCGATAGACCAGTGCCTAGAACCCCAATCAAACAAGAACAGATTCTAGGCTCAGCCTATCGAAGTTCTCGATCCTTTACCGTTCAGGGATTCGGCCCCTCTCGGTTAAAGTGGGTAACTATCTCAACACTCAAACTCCTGGGTCTCGCTCTGCTCTGATAGCTCTGCCTCCCGCTGCTCGAGTACTCATCAGATGCGGGGTGTGTCCTCTTCACAACACGACGTCTCAGGGGTAGCGCAATCCACTGCACAACAACAAACGTCAGGACACAACAACCATACGACCCAATCCAGCGAAAGTCTAAGACATGTCATCCATTCCATAGTATTATGCTGTTCGGCAGCCAACATAATCGCTTAGGAAAGTAAACATGCCAATCTCTCATCCCGTCTCTTGGGAGAGGTAAAAACTCAATCAGGACTCTCGCTAAAAGTCACGACTCTCACGTAGTCATCCTAAAATCCAACCACAAGCCTAGGGTTTCTAAGTCCACCACGACCTACAACCTAGGCTCTGATACCACTCTAGTCTGTCACGCCCCGGTGACGAAACTGCGACCCGGGCTCGCTAACAGATCCGCCATCTGTACGGAAACTGCCGTACAGACGAAGCGTCTAACCTGCAGAAAGAATCAACTACAGTATACAGATATCAGAGCTGAAAGTAAACTACTAAAAACTGAAATCCAAACCCTGTACAACTGAAAATAATACCATATCCATCTCCCAATTACGATCGTATACAAAGTCCTCTGATACAAAACTCAAAAGGGAGATATCTCCAATGAATACATCAGTGTACAACTCTCGATACAAAATATCCTCACTACAACAGCCTCTCAAACTGTAAAATAAAGTACAACTCTATACCTCACAACAAAGGTCTCTCAACAGAGTAAAAGAAGTAAACTAATCAACTGAAGCTCTCCTCTGAAGGGGTACCGCTACACTCCAACGACGGGTAGGGAACTAGCTCGCGACTCCCTCGCCTCGGTCAGAAGGATCAGCAACAGGAGCACAGGAACAGAAGAAGAAGTCCCTGGGGAAAAGACACCACGACGGGTGTGAGAACTACTTCCCACAGTAGTTCTCAGTGGGTGCCGTCAACAAGTCCAACGGTCTGCCCACCAAGTCTACTAGAGGTAAAAGATAACAGGCAATGAAATCTGAACAAGAAAAGCTGGAACTACTCTACAGCTACCATGCCTCTATCTAGATACTCAAAAGTGGAACAGAGAAAGTAAATGAGACCACTCGCACACAAGGTGCTCAATCGACCCAATCGAACTGACTGCCTCAAGGGTCCAGTCAAGCCTGCGCCTGTCGACTAGGAACGCACCTGCCCACTACCACACATCCACATGAGGACGGGATTTACGTGGGGCGTCCTGTCCGACTAACTCATCCCTCGCGCAAAACTGCCTCAACAGGCCAACCATCGTATCCATAGCGGCATCTCAGGGGGCGCGGCTCCAACTGAGGAAAACGGCGCGGCATAGAGTAATCAAACATTGGCATATGCAGGCTAGTCAAAATCCACGCTCACTCACAGAACGGTAGGACTCAAGATCCCCAAATATCTCGCACAACAGTCGGAGCACTCTCGACGACTCAGCTGATCGGCTAACTCGAAACACGAGACACTAGCCTCTCCAACAGCTCGCAGCACAAAGCACACTGGCTGGAGATACTCCACAGCCAGGAACGACCCACAACTCAGGGTAACAGAACAGGTCGGACAACACTCAACGACCTGGGACCACCGTCAACCCCAACGGTTCCCAACAACACCGACCGGAAGATACTCGACGGCCCGGGACTGCCGTCTACTCAACGGCTCCCTCCCATGACAGCGCAAAAGGGAAACAAGACCTCTCGGGACTACCGTTTACTCAAACGGCTCCCCGCACAGATAAGCAACCCGCTACAACTACCAGACTCCACTCTGCTCCCAAGCAAGAGTGCAAAAGCATCCCACACTAAAAGCAAGTCCCGACCTCTCGGCCCACTACCCGGGCGAGAAAACACTATGTCCAGGAATGAAAGAACAGTGTGGATGTCTAAGCATAAATAACCCTAGCCCAAGTGAGGGTTTTCTACTGGTCTGGTTACACATGCAACATATGACGGGGGTGCTAGGTCAAGTTCCAAGATAACTATATTAACAGATAATAGCATGCTACACAATGAAATAAACTATCATGCATAGTCCTACATCAGTAGAAATACTGTACAGTCCATAAAACTTGGAGATAAGGCCACCCACCTCGATTTGCCACCAATTGCTCGTAGACACTTGCAATTGGCCTCCACGCGATCCGCACGCAAAACGGGGCACGCCGCCGGAGTCCGCACGCAAAACGGAGCACGGTGCCGGAATCCGCAGGCCAAACGGAGTCCGCACGCAAAACGGTGCACGGTGCTGGAACCTGCACGCCAAACGGAGTCCGCACGCAAAACGGTGCACGGTGCCGGAGTCCGCATGCAAAACGGTGCACGGTGCCAGGATCCGCACGCAAAACGAAGTCCGCACGCAAAACGGTGCACGGTGCCGGAGAATCCGCACGCAAAACGGTGCACGGTGCCAGGATCCGCACGCAAAACGGAGTCCACACGTAAAACGGTGCACGGTGCCAGAGTCCGCACGCAAAACGGAGCACGCCGCCGAGGACCGCACGCAAAACGGCGCAGAACAACACAGTCCCAAACACAGATATGTACAAGGGGTTAATTACAGTCCAAAAGAACGCCCCAAAACTGTGCAAAAATACAGAAAAACCAACACACGGGACCTACCCGTTTGCGCCGTCGTCGCCGAAACGCTCCGCCGGGTGACCTCGCACGCAAAACGAGGTCCACGACGCGCCGCCGCACCTCACGTAACCTCCTCCCTCACTCCCTCTCGCTCTCGGGTGCAGAAGAAAGAAAGAAAGGGAGAAAATGGCGGTGCGGGGAGGAAGAAGAAGAAGAAGAAAAATGGGAGAAAGAGGGTGGTCCACGGCGCCGGTCCACGGAGCCGGTCCACCGCGCCAACGAATGGGAAGGGCCCATCCACGGTCCACCAGGCCGGGGCGCGTGCACCGGGTCCACGCACGCGCCCCGCCGCCACGTGGCGCGCGGCAACGCGCCCGCCACACGGGCGCGTTGCACCGCGACACCCCAGGCGCGGGACACGCGCCCGTTACACGGGCGCGCGTGCCTCCGCGCCCGCGCGGGCGCCAACGGGGGCCCGCCACGTGGCGGCCCCCGCGCGTCCCGCGCCGAAGGCGCCTGCGCCCCGTCCCGTCCGCACGCCGCCTCGAACCGCGTGCCTTGACCCGCGCGCCGCGATCGCCACGGGATCCGTGCCACGCGCCACGCCTCGAGATTCGTGCCGCATCGCCTCGAAAAACGCGCAGGTTATCTGGGCTCCAAATCAAACAAGTAAATAGTCCATTCTTAGCGATTTCGCGCGCTGAATCCAAAAACGATGTCCGTTTCTCCAAATTCTCATCCGAAAATTTGCCGAATGCCCACTCGATTCGATTTCCGCGCCGGGTCCATTTTTAAAGTCCGATTTGCCAAATTCCAACTCTAAAAATTCCCGAAGGCGACCGGAGAGGTAAACTTTTATCCAACTTCGCCCGGAGTCCAATTTTGACATCCGAATCGCGCGAAACCATTTCAAACACCCGACGGGTCCTCCAATTTCCCACGGGGTCTCCCTTTAAGCCCGAAGCCCGAAGTCCACCTGTGTGTCCAAATTGCGCGCAAACACCACCGACACATCCCGCAGGCCTCCAGTGATGCAACTAAATCCCAAATTGCATCACAAATCCATTTCTTGGGCCCGACACGCGCACAAACACTCCCAACGGCCACTAAAAGCTGCCCAACAACCAGCAACTCCTACGCCGGGGATTCCGGGACCTCACATCCTCCCCCACTAAAAGAAAGTTTCGTCCTCGAAACTAGATCAAGCCCATCAGGAGTCAAGAATACCACGGCTAGGTATCTAACAATACGCCTCCAGCTCCCTAAACCCCACTCGCTCCTCGTGATTACTCCGCAACAACAACAAGTACGGTATGACCCGATGTGCAATTCTCTCATCTCTCGAGCCAGAATTTGCAACGGGCGTCCCTCGTACTCCAATAATCACGGATCTCAAAGGGGCAAGTCAATCACGGGCGAGGAAAATCACATCACTACTGAGCTGAGACGTGAAAAACTAAAGGGCTCCACTAAAAGGCTGGGGGAAACTGAAATAACCACAAGTGTAACACGCACCAAACCACAACATGGTGCAAACCTCAACAAGACGACCCAAAGCATACCCGCATATTAATCCAATAAGGAAGGGAATCCAATACGCTGGGGTCTTCACTCGGTTACTTCCCGATCCGAAACCACTCGAGTGGGCTACACAACTGCAGGCAAACCTCAAAAGGGATCCTCAAAAGGCACAATCTCGTGCCACAGTTGGTCGCTCAACATGCTATCATAACCCCAACGGATCCACGGGCCGAAGTCGATCCCTCAACCAAAAAGGAACACCCTGACGGGGACCAACCGTCGGTGAACGGGACTGAAAACTGGCTCACAAGGCGATCATAAAGCTGATGCCCAAACTCGCGGTCAAAAGTCCGAAACATCCAAAAGACTCTCACCGTTGTGTACCTACAACGTGGCATCACTGCCGTGCACCCACGGCGTGGCATCACTGCCGTACACCAACGGCGTGGCCTCACTGCCGTGCACCAACGGCGTGGCATCACCACCGTGTATCAACGGTGTGGCATCACCACCGTGTATCAACGGTGTGGCATCACTGCCGTGCACCAACGGCGTGGCATCACCGCCGTGCACCAACGGCGTGGCATCACCACCGTGTATCAACGCTGTGGCATCACCACCGTGTATCAACGGTGTGGCATCTCTGCCGTGCACCAACGGCGTGGCATCACTCAAGCATCAAGGCCTCAGATCCTCACAGTCCTATACCCTCGAAAATTCCGGAGCTGAGGAAGGGCCAAAAGATCAATAGGCAAAAACCAGGGCCCCAACTGCACAGGGCAGGACCAACAACACTCATCTATGTGCAACACGTGATCAGGTATCTGAACCTCACGAGCACAAGCTAAGGGTCCTATCTCCAGCCCATACAACAATGCAAATGCCCTAGCACTCTCACAGCTATGTCGGAGAACCCTCAACGACTCAACTCACAACAACACCCCACTCATAGGCGAGAAGAACCGACTGACGCGGCAAAGATCCAAAAATCCCGATAGACCGGTGCCTAGAACCCCAATCAAACAAGAACAGACTCTAGGCTCAGTCTATCGAAGTTTTCGCTCCTTTACCGTTCAGGAATTCGGTCCCTCTCGTTTACAGTGGGAATCTATCTCAACACGCAACTCACGGCTGGAGACGCTCCACAGCCGGATCCGCGAAGGGTCCGAAAACCCCGGAGACCAAAACCTGTGTCCCCGCGCAAGAAGACACAGCCCTTAGAACCCAGATCACTCGAATCATCTCGGGTGAATAAGTTTATAAGAAACAGTGACGTTTATTACAGAAGACCATTTGTTCTGAGAGAAAATCCATCTTTTCAATGATTTTTTTTTTTTAGTCTTTTTGGAAAACAATTGCAAACAAGTTTTATGTCCAGACCTCGAAGAGCTACTGCCCTCGTCCTATCAAACAAGAACAGACTCAGGCAACCCTGCGGGGCTTGGAAGAAAGCATTGGCTGACTAAAATCCTGTGTTCGTCCAAAAAGGTTCTGGGTTCAAGGTCCTGCTAACACGCGTACACCACGATCACAACATGGTGGAGACGAGAAGGACAACGAAACTAAAAACCCGCTAAGCATGCTCAATCGCTGCATCTAACGTCGGCACCCGCCGAGAGTACACCAAGTGATAGATATTCCACTGCAGTCCTTTCTCAACCAGCTCAACCTCCTGGGCCTCATCCAGGCGACATGGGGTACACTGCTCAACAATCGCAAACTCGCGATCATACTGCAGAAGAGGTCGACTCCCCTGCTGCAGGAGTCTAAGATCCCCATCTAGTTTCTGCTTACACTGTCAGGAAAAAGGCCCTGAGCGGCAAAGCACGAAACTGGTTCCAAGTCAACAACTGCGCTCCTGGTAGTCCAACAGGACGAACTCGACGCCACCAAATCTCGGCGTCCTGTTAGACCATCTCAATCTCACTAAAGCAACCGCCTGGTAACTCGGCCAGGGCATGTGCCCACCTGGTAACTCGGCCAGGGCAACAACCTCCTGGTAACTCAGCCAGGGAAAAACGCCCTCCTGGTAACTCAGCCAGGGAAAATGCCCTCCTGGTAACTCAGCCAGAGAAAATGCCCTCCTGGTAACTCAGCCAGGAAAAATGCCCTCCTGGTAGCTCAGCCAGGGGAAAAATGCCCTCCTGGTAACTCAGCCAGGGAAAACGCCCTCCTGGTAACTCAGCTAGGGAAAAATGCCCTCCTGGTAGCTCAGCCAGGGGAAACACCCTTTCGTCGATGGAAATTAAGAAAGCTTTCATCCGTACTTTCCAGTACGCATAATTAGTTCCATCAAAGAAAGGGGGTCGATTGATGTTTCCACCTTCAACCATTGTTTACAACCCTATTCCCTCTCTGATACCACTTGTTGGGTTTAGGTTAATAAGGATCTAATAGGGGAAAAAACACCTAGAGGGGGGTGAATAGGTGTAAACAATAAACACTCAAAAAATCATTGTGCGATAAAACCCAATGCGGAAAAATAAAAGAACACACAAGATTTTTACGTGGAAAAACTCCAAACCGGAGTAAAAAACCACGGGACCGATAACACGGCGAAATCCACTAGAATTAACACACGTACAAGGTGATATACCGTACTCACAGACGACTCAACCTTTTACCATACGCTCCTAGTAGATCTTCTCCGCTCGCTCCACGACGCTTCTCGAATCCACGATCCGCGCCCAACGCTGAATCCACAGCGTCCAACGTCGAGTCCACGACGTCCAACCGAATCCACGGTCTTCACCCAATGGCACGCTTCGAATCCACGAACGCACCTCGCTCCGAATCCACGAGAGCGATAACACCTTGAATCCACAAGGCCACGCGAGTCCACGCGCCGATTTTGGGATAAATCGTTGTTTGTTTGGGTGGTGATGATCCGCCGAATACTTAGATTAAAGATAGATCGGAAATACCATCTAAGTATTCATTGATTTGATTCTACTCAAAATGTGAGTATGGAAAACCTAGAATCAAATCAATCAATATAGATGAAGAACCATTGAATAGATCTAATGATTTCCGTTCTTCTCTATATATGTGGATTTTTCTTTTCGGCTATCTTTTCTTAATCAGCCGATCTATTGCGGATGCCCTAGAAATGAAATGGAAGGGCTATTTATAGGTTAGAAACCCTAGGAAGAATATTCGGATCAAAAACAGCCTTTTCTGGAAAGAAATCCCGACGGCGATCCGGATCAGATTTGGCGATCCGGATTGCAGAAGCACAAACCACGATTTCCAGAAAATTGCCTGTTCGGGATCCGGATCGTAGTCCCCGATCCGGATCGTTCATACAGTTTTACCAGAATATCATGTTCGGGATCCGGATTGCAATTCCTGATCCGGATCGAAAAAGCACACAGGTAAAACTAGTGTTCGGGATCCGGATCAGAGAGTGCTGCGATCCGGATTGAACCAGTGTATGAACAAACACCTTTCGGGATCCGGATTGAAAGCCACGATCCGGATCCTGAACATGTCCCATGTCCAGTTTTTGATGAATAAGCAATTAAAACCTCTTCCAGGTGTTTCTACACTATAAGAAGTATTCGGATCATCAAAATTCTTTAGTTAAACGTACCTGATCCTTTTGAATTCTTCTTTCTTGAGATTGAGGTAGACGATCCAAAATTTCTTCATCTTCAATTTTCAAGACTTAACACATTCACGAAATACGCCAACTCAAATTCCGTAACAGTATTTGCGCCCGGGGACATTGAATACACCATATGAACTTTGGTTTTGTAGAAAACCTAACATCAAATATTTTCGCATCTTTGGGAGTCGGTGTTTTATCTTACGCGATCGTGAGAATCTTGAAAAATTTGACTCTCGAAGTGACGAAGGGATTTTCTTAGGTTATTCTACAAACAGCAGAGCATATCGAGTTTTTAACTTAGAATCTAAGACGATCGTAGAATCGATAAATGTTAAGGTAGATGAAGCTTTTCACTTTGAATCTGAAAAATCTACCCTCGATATCTCTCTTGATGATGATACACCTGCTAATGCATCTTTTTCTAACAATTCTTTCGATAATAATGTTGATGCATCTAACGGTTCTTCAAGTTTATCTGATGTGCAGGAATCATCTCGTGTACCTCCGCCTACTCCTCTACCTCAAACGTTACGCATCTCCAAGGATCACCCTGAATCGAACATCATTGGAGATCCACAAGAAGGAGTTAGAACACGGAGACAATTGGTTTGCGGATTTGCATGCTATGTATCTCAAATCGAACCAAGGAATGTTGATGAAGCTCTCCAAGATGACTACTGGATTAAAGCAATGCAGGAAGAGCTCCATCAATTTGAGCGAAACAAAGTCTGGGAATTAACGAAGCCTCCGAAGCAACACAATGTGATAGGTACCAAATGGATCTTCAAGAACAAGAAAAATGAAGAAGGTACTATCATCAGGAACAAAGCAAGGTTAGTTGCTCAAGGCTACTCTCAAGTAGAAGGTATAGACTTTGATGAAACTTTCGCCCCTGTAGCTAGACTCGAGTCCATTCGTATATTGTTTGCGATTGCTTGTCATTTTAAAATCAAATTATTTCAAATGGACGTTAAGAGCGCCTTTTTAAATGGGTTTTTAAATGAGGAAGTTTATGTGGCTCAACCGAAAGGTTTTGTGGATCATAAACTACCTAACCATGTTTTTCGTCTGAAAAAGGCTCTTTACGGTCTGAAACAAGCACCGCGAGCATGGTACGAAAGGTTGACAAAGCACCTTTTGGAAAAGGGCTACACTCGAGGGGGAGCTGACAGGACTCTCTTTGTGAAGCATTATCAAAACAATTTCATAGTTGCTCAAATCTATGTCGATGACATTGTTTTTGGAGCAACAAGAGATAATGATGCTTCTAAATTCGCGGAGACCATGGAAAGCGAATTTGAGATGTCCATGATGGGCGAATTGAATTATTTTCTTGGATTACAAGTTAAACAAAACGATGAAGGAATTCACTTGTGTCAATCCAAGTATGCACTGGAGTTGGTCAAAAAGTTTGATCTTGAAAATTCTAAGGATTTTCCGACTCCAATGGGAACTAGCCATAAGGGACTTGGAAGTGAATCACAAAGTGAGAATGTAGACGAGAAACTGTATCGCAGTATGATTGGAAGTCTACTATATCTCACGGCTAGTCGCCCGGATATATCCTTCAGTGTTGGGATTTGTGCGAGATATCAATCAGCACCGAAGGAGGTTCACCTGAAAGCGGTGAAACGGATCATCCGATATATCAAAGGTACAATCAATTTCGGAATTTGGTATCCTATGGGAACGACTTTGGATATTGTTGGATACTCAGATGCCGATTGGGCTGGATCAGTGGATGACCGGAAAAGCACGAGTGGTGCATGCTTCTATCTTGGCCATTGCCTTGTTGCATGGCACAGTAAAAAGCAGAACTGCATAGCACTCTCGACTGCCGAAGCGGAGTACATTTCTGCAGGAAGTTGTTCAACCCAATTGATTTGGATGAAAAGCGTGTTGAGCGATTTCCGGATTTCAGCATCTTCGGTAACCATTTTATGTGACAACACTAGTGCTATTAACATTTCTAAAAACCCTGTGTTGCACTCTAGAACAAAACATATTGAACTTAGATATCATTTTCTTAGAGAGCTAGTTGAATCAAACATTCTTCAACTGTCATATATTTCAACTGAGGATCAATTAGCTGATATCTTAACAAAACCTTTGGATCAAAAACGTTTTATTCACTTGCGTAAAGCAATTGGCATGCTTTCCTTGAAATAAACTTTTTGAAACCTTTGCTTAGGTTAGGTTTTGTTTTTGTTTTTGTTTTGTTCTTTATCTATGTTTTGTACATAGGACATTAATTGAGCATAAATCATAATTGACTTTAATTGCATCCTTTTATGCATTTAGAAATTTATTATGCTTTTGATGTCATAATATTTCAATGTTGCAATGATCATTTACGTTAATTAAACCATCTTTTAAGTGATCAAAGTCAATTTCTCTCTCAATGATCTCTTGGTATAGTCATTATCATATTTGATTGCTTAGTCGAGTATGAATTCGAGATCAATGGTTTGGTTGAATACCTTATATATTAAATAATTGATAGCCAATTGAGGGGGAGTCAATGAAATGTAAAATGCTCAAAAGATGTGGAAAGAGTTACATCCCAATGAGGAGTGTGAAAACTACCACCACATGGAGAAAAAAGAAAAAGATACTCCATGAATGAAAAGCAAATTTTGTTTTGAAAATTGTTGATGAAATTCATATTGAAATACTTGACTCAGTCGTATTTCATGGTTGGTATAAGGTGGGATTTTTATAAAAGATGCTCAAAGAGCCACTCCTTCAACAGATTGTCTAGATATATTATCTAACTTATCTGGGATTTCAAACATCTATTGATCTTGGTATTTCATTTTCTTTACCAAAATTGATGATTTGATAAAGGCATTACACATAAGATCAGGATAGATGTAATTGAAGTTGTTCAACTTTAAGTGTTTTAACTTTCGTAAATTTTCGTTTCATTTTTGGATATTTTTGATAGATTTTGCATAATCTATTTCTTGTTGTATGAAACGATGTCTTTTGTTTAAAGTTGACATGGTAAAGTGCTTACATACTTTTTCTGGATTTTATGAATTTTTCTGAATTTTTCTGGAGAAAAAGTTGAAGCCGATCCGGATCGGGGTAAGTGATCCGGATCCCGAACGCAGGATTTTTCCTGCGGGCAGCCGATCCGGATCACATTCTCGATCCGATCCGGATCACGGCTAGGGTTTTTATAAGAACAAAGAGGATTTGATTTCTTTTACCCTAATCTTTTGTTCTAAATCTCTAGAGCTTCTCTCTCTAGATTTCTTGCTTCTTGGAGCTTCCAAACTCAAAGTTCTTCGGATTCAAGTAAGTTTTATTGATCAAAACTCGGTTTTTACAGTTTTTCTTCATCAAACGTGAGTTGAAAAATTGGAATTTTTTCGTTTGTGAATGGTTTTTGATCAAATTTCTTTTGAAATAAGAACTCTGGGTCAATTAGTTTTGCTTTTATGCTGGTTTTTCTCAAGATAAACGAGTTTTTAGGCTTCGATTTCTAAAAATTCTGTTTTAGGGCATAAAAGAGGAATTTTTGAAAATCATGGAATTGATCTATTTTTAAAATTCTTTTTGGAAAACTAATTTGATTCTTGGCTTCTCTACATGATTATGATTGTCTAGGTACAATTTTTCAAATTTTTCAAAATTGACGATTTTTCATGTGTTCTTGAGTTGGTTTCACAGGACACTTTCTTAAACTCAAAGCACTCACGTCAATGGCATTCTCCTGGTTAATCCTGCTACTGGTCACAATGGTGCACACAAGTACATCTGTTAAAGAAGAACCAGATGTCTCAACTCGAGACAAACAAACGAAGCTAATGAAGACAGCTCGGATTACAATGAGGAAGAATGGGACGAATTCTTCAAGGATGTTCAACGAAAAATTGATGAGGAGGACAGGAAATTCACCAAAGGAAAGAGACTTATGAAATCTGCCTCAACAACCAGACAATATACAAGAAGAAGAAATGTCCAAAGAAGTACGAGTCAGCATAGTGGGCCTCTCACCAGAGCACGCTCACTTTCTGGAATTCTGCAAACTGAATCTCCATGGACTGCAGGACCAGATGCACCATCTGCATCTACACAGCGTCCATCGCACTCAAAGACACGGACAACTGAGACAGAGATCTTGGAATCGATTGTCAGGAACAACAAAGACTCTCTGCTACGCAAGAGAGAATATCGAAAGAACTTCAGCAGATTTCCTCTGAACACAAGAAGATCAAGAAAAAGTACTCAAATTTCAAGAATTTGCTTAAAGGGATTTTGAGCAAGCTGAGTTGTACTAGTTCAGATTCTTCAGACTGAGCAGCACCTTCTGTTCACTTTGTCTACTTCCGTTCTTAGTTTTCAGGACGTAGTTTTTCTTCTTACTTTTTAGTTTAGTTCTCAGTTTGTGCATATTAATAGATTTTTTTTACTCTCCTTACATATTGTAGCTCTTGCTACGTTTTGGCTTTGTTTTGTGACAAAAAGGGGGAGAAAGTTAGAGAGAACTTTGACAATGATCAATGATTGTGAACATCTAACTTTGACAATGATCAATGATTGTGAACATTAAGGTAAGTATCTTCAACTCAACTCAACTTTGGTTTTTTATTTGTTGATTGGTTGCATGCTCCTACTAACTATTCTACTAACTATTTGGGTATGTAATATAACTAACAAGTTGATGTTGGACTAACATACTTTGACATTTGGTTTTTGAATGCTTAGAAGATATGTTGGTTTTAACTATGATTCTCTTACATATCTGAATTTTTCAAATGTCATGATGAGAATAAACTCTATCTCTGTATTGGTTTTGTATGTTTCAATTCTTGAGGTATCTAACGATTTTTTTGTCAAGAATGATTTCTGTGTGCAGAGATTACAGATGTCTAAGTCTAGAGTCTGTCTTAGGAGTTTATCTCATGTTTTTAATTTCTGGATCTCTTTTGTAAATTTTTGTTGTATGGTGATATCAACAAAAATATCTTTTTGAATTTTCTTTTGTGGATTTGTGTTTTGTCACGAAACCGCCAAAGGGGGAGATTGTTACGGAATTTGAGTTGGCGTATTTCGTGAATGTATTAAGTCTTGAAGATTGAAGATGAAGAAACTTTGGATCATATACCTCAATCTCAAGAAAGAAGAATTCAAAAGGATCAGGTACGTTTAACTAAAGAATTTTGATGATCCGAATACTTCTTATAGTGTAGAAACACCTGGAAGAGGTTTTAATTGCTTAAACATCAAAAACTGGACATGGGACATGTTCAGGATCCGGATCGTGGCTTGCAATCCGGATCCCGAAGGGTGTTCGTTCATACACTGGTTCAATCCGGATCGCAGCATTCCATGATCCGGATCCCGAACATAGTTTTACCTATTTGCTTGAACGATCCGGATCAGGAATTGCAATCCGGATCCCGAACATTGATGTTTTGGTAAAACTGTATGAACGATCCGGATCGTGGACTACGATCCGGATCCCGAACAAGCAATTTTCTGGAAACCGTCATTTGTGCTTCTGCAATCCGGATCGTCAAATCCAATCCGGATCGCCGTCGGTATTTCTTTCCAGAAAAGGCTGTTTTTGATCCGAATATTCTTCCTAGGGTTTCTAACCTATAAATAGCCCTATATTCATTTCTAGGGCATCCGCAATATACAATAGAAAAAGAAAATAGCCGAAAGAAAAATCCACATATAGAGAAGAAAGGAAATCAATAGATTTATTCTATGTTTCTTCATCTATATTGATTGATTTGATTCTAGGTTTTCCATACTCACATTTTGAGTAGAATCAAATCAATGAATACTTAGATGGTATTTCCGATCTATCTTTAATCTAAGTATTCGGCGGATCATCACCACCCAAACAAACAACGATTTACCCCAAAATCGGCGCGTGGACTCGCGTGGCCTTGTGGATTCAAGGTGCAACCGCTCTCGTGGATTCGGAGCGAGGTACGTTCGTGGATTCGAAGCGTGCCACTGGGTGAAGACCGTGGATTCGGTTGGACGTCGTGGACTCGACGTTGGACGCTGTGGATTCAGCGTTGGGCGCGGATCGTGGATTCGAGAAGCGTCGTGGAGCGAGCGGGAAGATCTACTAGGAGCGTATGGTAAAAGGTTGAGTCGTCTGTGAGTACGTTATATCACCTTGTACGTGTGTTAATTCTAGTGGATTTCGCCGTGTTATCGGTCCCGTGGTTTTTTACTCCGGTTTGGAGTTTTTCCACGTAAAAATCTTGCGTGTTCTTTTATTTTTCCGCATTGGGTTTTATTGCGCAATGATTTTTGAGTGTTTATTGTTTACACCTATTCACCCCCCTCTAGGTGTTTTTTCCCCTATTTAGATCCATTACTTATAACCCAACAAGTGAGGCGCAGCCAGAAACCCGGAGGAGCGACAGAAAGCCAGGACTGTCAAGCGAGAACTCGGAAGGGTGTCCCCGACGCGAGAGATAGCCATCGGGGACGACGAAGAGGTCCTCACTCCTCTTTGTTGAGATAGAGCCGAAAGAAAGAAGCCACGGACCAACACCATGTTGTCGATGAATACCGGAGGGAGTCAACATGGTTTTATGCCCTGTCGTTGTCTTTTTATGGCGACAGCGCCCCAAGGACGCTGATTTGGAGCAGACCTCCGATTAAGAGGGTCTGCCCATAGCCAATTAATGCTCCAGCTGACGAAGCGGTCAGGTGGGGGTCGAGTGTGTTGTTGGTCGAGAAACCTCTGCCGTTCAAACCCGATTCATAAGGCCTTATATACATATAGCCTTGCTGCGAAAGGGCGGCCAGTTGGCCCGTAATGGTGCTGGTTGGCCGGTAGTCAACGTTATGCCCACCGCGTTCTAAAAAGAGCAGCAGGAAAGAAAAAGAGCTCAGCCGACCACACATATAACCGACTTCACCAAGGCGCTATGCAGCGAGGTGGATTCCGGACAACCGAAATAACGACCGTTTCCAACTAAGGATCGCCTTCCTTCATATTGGACCTGCGAGCCACTACAATCTTTTGTTTAGGGCATGATAGATTCACGCCAACGAGGCTTCCCTCCACACTCCCGAAAAACGTTTCCAATGGGCAGGGGATAAGGTGGAGGAGATAGCGACC
>CM054953.1:7616489-7654380 GCA_029168755.2 Tillandsia fasciculata
GGCTCCACGACGCTTCTCGAATCCACGCATCCGCGCCCAACGTGCTCCAAAGCGTCCAACGTCGAGCCACGACGTACACCGAAGTCACGGGTCTTCACCAATGGCACGCTTCGAATCCAACCGAACGCACCTCGCTCAGAATCCAAGTGAGCCGATAACACCTTGCATCCACAGGCCAGCGCGAGTCCACGCGGCCGGATTTTGGGATAAATCGTTGATTGTTTGGGTTGGTGATGATCCCCGAAATACTTAGATTAAAGATAGATCGGAACCATACCCTCTAAGTATAATTGATTTGATTCTTACTCAAAATGTGAGTATATGGAAAACCTAGACTCAAATAAATCAATATAGATGAAGACCATTGAATAGATCTAATGATTTCCGTTCTTCTCTATCTATGGGATTTTTCTTTTCGGCTATTTTCTTAACAGACCGTCATTGCGGATGCCCTAGAATGAAATGGAAGGGCTATTTAGGTTAGAAACCCTAGGAAGAATATTCGGATCAAAAGCAGCCTTTTTGAAAGAAATCCCGACGGCGATCGGATCAGATTGGCGATCCGATTGCAGAAGCACAAACCACGATTTCCAGAAAATTGCCGTTCGGGATCCGGACGTAGTCCCCGATCCGGATCGTTCATACAGTTTACCAGAATATCATGTTCGGGATCCGGATTGCAATTCCTGATCCGGATCGAACAAGACACAGGTAGAACTAGTGTTCGGGACCGGATCAGAGAGTGCTGCGATCCGGATTGAACCAGTGTATGAACAAACACCTTTCGGGATCCGGATTGAAAGCCACGATCCGGATCCTGAACATGTCCCATGTCCAGTTTTTGATGAATAAGCAATTAAAACCTCTTCCAGGTGTTCTACACTATAAGAAGTATTAGGCTCATACAAAATTCTTTAGTTAAACGTACCTGATCCTTTTTGAATTCTCTTTCTTGAGATTGAGGTGGTAGACGATCCAAAATTCTTTCATCTTCAATTTTCAAGACTTAACATATTCACGAAATACGTGAACAAACTTCGTTTAATCGTGTATTTGCGCCCGGGGACATTGAATACACCATATGAACTTTGGTTTTGTAGAAAACCTAACATCAAATATTTTCGCATCTTTGGGAGTCGGTGTTTTATTTTACGTGATCGTGAGAATCTTGGAAAATTTGACTCTCGAAGTGACGAAGGGATTTTCTTAGGTTATTCTACAAACAGCAGAGCATATCGAGTTTTTAACTTAGAATCTAAGACGATCGTAGAATCGATAAATGTTAAGGTAGATGAAGCTTTTCACTTTGAATCTGAAAAATCTACCCTCGATATCTCTCTTGATGATGATACACCTGCTAATGCATCTTCTTCTAACAATTCTTTCGATAATAATGTTGATGCATCTAACGGTTCTTCAAGCTTATCTGATGTGCAGGAATCATCTCGTGTACCTCCGTCTACTCCTCTACCTCAAACGTTACGCATCTCCAAGGATCACCCTGAATCGAACATCATTGGAGATCCACAAGAAGGAGTTAGAACACGGAGACAATTGGTTTGCGGATTTGCATGCTATGTATCTCAAATCGAACCAAGGAATGTTGATGAAGCTCTCCAAGATGACTACTGGATTAAAGCAATGCAGGAAGAGCTCCATCAATTTGAGCGAAACAAAGTCTGGGAATTAACGAAGCCTCCGAAGCAACACAATGTGATAGGTACCAAATGGATCTTCAAGAACAAGAAAAATGAAGAAGGTACTATCATCAGGAACAAAGCAAGGTTAGTTGCTCAAGGCTACTCTCAAGTAGAAGGTATAGACTTTGATGAAACTTTCGCCCCTGTAGCTAGACTCGAGTCCATTCGTATATTGTTTGCGATTGCTTGTCATTTTAAAATCAAATTATTTCAAATGGACGTTAAGAGCGCCTTTTTAAATGGGTTTTTAAATGAGGAAGTTTATGTGGCTCAACCGAAAGGTTTTGTGGATCATAAACTACCTAACCATGTTTTTCGTCTGAAAAAGGCTCTTTACGGTCTGAAACAAGCACCGCGAGCATGGTACGAAAGGTTGACAAAGCACCTTTTGGAAAAGGGCTACACTCGAGGGGGAGCTGACAGGACTCTCTTTGTGAAGCATTATCAAAACAATTTCATAGTTGCTCAAATCTATGTCGATGACATTGTTTTTGGAGCAACAAGAGATAATGATGCTTCTAAATTCGCGGAGACCATGGAAAGCGAATTTGAGATGTCCATGATGGGCGAATTGAATTATTTTCTTGGATTACAAGTTAAACAAAACGATGAAGGAATTCACTTGTGTCAATCCAAGTATGCACTGGAGTTGGTCAAAAAGTTTGATCTTGAAAATTCTAAGGATTTTCCGACTCCAATGGGAACTAGCCATAAGGGACTTGGAAGTGAATCACAAAGTGAGAATGTAGACGAGAAACTGTATCGCAGTATGATTGGAAGTCTACTATATCTCACGGCTAGTCGCCCGGATATATCCTTCAGTGTTGGGATTTGTGCGAGATATCAATCAGCACCGAAGGAGGTTCACCTGAAAGCGGTGAAACGGATCATCCGATATATCAAAGGTACAATCAATTTCGGAATTTGGTATCCTATGGGAACGACTTTGGATATTGTTGGATACTCAGATGCCGATTGGGCTGGATCAGTGGATGACCGGAAAAGCACGAGTGGTGCATGCTTCTATCTTGGCCATTGCCTTGTTGCATGGCACAGTAAAAAGCAGAACTGCATAGCACTCTCGACTGCCGAAGCGGAGTACATTTCTGCAGGAAGTTGTTCAACCCAATTGATTTGGATGAAAAGCGTGTTGAGCGATTTCCGGATTTCAGCATCTTCGGTAACCATTTTATGTGACAACACTAGTGCTATTAACATTTCAAAAAACCCTGTGTTGCACTCTAGAACAAAACATATTGAACTTAGATATCATTTTCTTAGAGAGCTAGTTGAATCAAACATTCTTCAACTGTCATATATTTCAACTGAGGATCAATTAGCTGATATCTTAACAAAACCTTTGGATCAAAAACGTTTTATTCACTTGCGTAAAGCAATTGGCATGCTTTCCTTGAAATAACCTTTTTGAAACCTTTGCTTAGGTTAGGTTTTGTTTTTGTTTTTGTTTTGTTCTTTATCTATGTTTTGTACATAGGACATTAATTGAGCATAAATCATAATTGACTTTAATTGCATCCTTTTATGCATTTAGAAATTTATTATGCTTTTGATGTCATAATATTTCAATGTTGCAATGATCATTTACGTTAATTAAACCATCTTTTAAGTGATCAAAGTCAATTTCTCTCTCAATGATCTCTTGGTATAGTCATTATCATATTTGATTGCTTAGTCGAGTATGAATTCGAGATCAATGGTTTGGTTGAATACCTTATATATTAAATAATTGATAGCCAATTGAGGGGGAGTCAATGAAATGTAAAATGCTCAAAAGATGTGGAAAGAGTTACATCCCAATGAGGAGTGTGAAAACTACCACCACATGGAGAGAAAGAAAGAAAAAGATACTCCATGAATGAAAAGCAAATTTTGTTTTGAAAATTGTTGATGAAATTCATATTGAAATACTTGACTCAGTCGTATTTCATGGTTGGTATAAGGTGGGATTTTTATAAAAGATGCTCAAAGAGCCACTCCTTCAACAGATTGTCTAGATATATTATCTAACTTATCTGGGATTTCAAACATCTATTGATCTTGGTATTTCATTTTCTTTACCAAAATTGATGATTTGATAAAGGCATTACACATAAGATCAGGATAGATGTAATTGAAGTTGTTCAACTTTAAGTGTTTTAACTTTCGTAAATTTTCGTTTCATTTTTGGATATTTTTGATAGATTTTGCATAATCTATTTCTTGTTGTATGAAACGATGTCTTTTGTTTAAAGTTGACATGGTAAAGTGCTTACATACTTTTTCTGGATTTTATGGAATTTTTCTGAATTTTTCTGGAGAAAAAGTTGAAGCCGATCCGGATCGGGGTAAGTGATCCGGATCCCGAACGCAGGATTTTCCTGCGGGTAGCCGATCCGGATCACATTCTCGATCCGATCCGGATCACGGCTAGGGTTTTTATAAGAACAAAGAGGATTTGATTTCTTTTACCCTAATCTTTTGTTCTAAAGTCTCTAGAGCTTCTCTCTCTAGATTTCTTGCTTCTTGGAGCTTCCAAACTCAAAGTTCTTCGGATTCAAGTAAGTTTTATTGATCAAAACTCGGTTTTTACAGTTTTTCTTCAAACGTGAGTTGAAAAATTGGAATTTTTTCGTTTGTGAATGGTTTTTGATCAAATTTCTTTTGAAATAAGGACTCTGGGTCAATTAGTTTTGCTTTTATGCTGGTTTTTCTCAAGATAAACGAGTTTTTAGGCTTCGATTTCTAAAAATTCTGTTTTAGGGCATAAAAGAGGAATTTTTGAAAATCATGGAATTGATCTATTTTTAAATTCTTTTTGGAAAACTAATTTGATTCTTGGCTTCTCTACATGATTATGATTGTCTAGGTACAATTTTTCAAATTTTTCAAAATTGACGATTTTTCATGTGTTCTTGAGTTGGTTTCACAGGACACTTCTTAAACTCAAAGCACTCACGTCAATGGCACTCTCCTGGTTAATCCTGCTACTGGTCACAATGGTGCCAGCAAGTACATCTGTTAAAGAAGAACCAGATGTCTCAACTCGAGACAAACAAAACGAAGCTAATGAAGACAGCTCGGATTACAATGAGGAAGAATGGGACGAATTCTTCAAGGATGTTCAACGAAAAATTGATGAGGAGGACAGGAAATTCACCAAAGGAAAGAGACTTATGAAATCTGCCTCAACAACCAGACAATATACAAGAAGAAGAAATGTCCAAAGAAGTACGAGTCAGCATAGTGGGCCTCTCACCAGAGCACGCTCACTTTCTGGAATTCTGCAAACTGAATCCCCATGGACTGCAGGACCAGATGCACCATCTGCATCTACACAGCGTCCATCGCACTCAAAGACACGGACAACTGAGACAGAGATCTTGGAATCGATCGTCAGGAACAACATAGACTCTCTGCTACACAAGAGAGAATATCGAAAGAACTTCAGCAGATTTCCTCTGAACACAAGAAGATCAAGAAAAAGTACTCAAATTTCAAGAATTTGCTTAAAGGGATTTTGAGCAAGCTGAGTTGTACTAGTTCAGATTCTTCAGACTGAGCAGCACCTTCTGTTCACTTTGTCTACTTCCGTTCTTAGTTTTCAGGACGTAGTTTTTCTTCTTACTTTTAGTTTAGTTCTCAGTTTGTGCATATTAATAGATTTTTTTTACTCTCCTTACATATTGTAGCTCTTGCTACGTTTTGGCTTTGTTTTGTGACAAAAAGGGGGAGAAAGTTAGAGAGAACTTTGAACAATGATCAATGATTGTGAACAATGATTTGACAATGATCAATGATTGTGAACATCAAGGTAAGTATCAACTCAACTCAACTTTGGTTTTTTATTTGTGATTTGTTGCATGCTCCTACTAACTATTCTACTAACTATTTGGGTATGTAATATAACTAACAAGTTGATGTTGGACTAACATACTTTGACATTTGGTTTTTGAATGCTTAGAAGATATGTTGGTTTTAACTATGATTCTTTTACATATCTGAATTTTTCAAATGTCATGATGAGAATAAACTCTATCTCTGTATTTGGTTTTGTATGTTTCAATTCTTGAGGTATCTAACGATTTCTTTTGTCAAGAATGATTTCTGTGTGCAGAGATTACAGATGTCTAAGTCTAGAGTCTGTCTTAGGAGTTTATCTCATGTTTTTAATTTCTGGATCTCTTTTGTAAATTTTTGTTGTATGGTGATAGCAACAAAAATATCTTTTTGAATTTTCTTTTGTGGATTTGTGTTTTGTCACGAAACCGCCAAAGGGGGAGATTGTTACGGAATTTGAGTTGGCGTATTTCGTGAATGTATTAAGTCTTGAAGATTGAAGATGAAGAAACTTTGGATCATATACCTCAATCTCAAGAAAGAAGAATTCAAAAGGATCAGGTACGTTTAACTAAAGAATTTTGATGATCCGAATACTTCTTATAGTGTAGAAACACCTGGAAGAGGTTTTAATTGCTTAAACATCAAAAACTGGACATGGGACATGTTCAGGATCCGGATCGTGGCTTGCAATCCGGATCCCGAAGGGTGTTCGTTCATACACTGGTTCAATCCGGATCGCAGCATTCCATGATCCGGATCCCGAACATAGTTTTACCTGTTTGCTTGAACGATCCGGATCAGGAATTGCAATCCGGATCCCGAACATTGATGTTTTGGTAAAACTGTATGAACGATCCGGATCGTGGACTACGATCCGGATCCCGAACAAGCAATTTTCTGGAAACCGTCTTTGTGCTTCTGCAATCCGGATCGTCAAATCCAATCCGGATCGCCGTCGGTAAAACTTTCCAGAAAAGGCTGTTTTTGATCCGAATATTCTTCCTAGGGTTTCTAACCTATAAATAGCCCCTTATTCATTTCTAGGGCATCCGCAATCGGCGATTACAGAAAAAGAAAATAGCCGAAAGAAAAATCCACATATATAGAGAAGAAAGGAAATCAATAGATTTATTCTATGTTTCTTCATCTATATTGATTGATTTGATTCTAGGTTTTCCATACTCACATTTTGAGTAGAATCAAATCAATGAATACTTAGATGGTATTTCCGATCTATCTTTGATCTAAGTATTCGGCGGATCATCACCACCCAAACAAACAACGATTTACCCCAAAATCGGCGCGTGGACTCGCGTGGCCTTGTGGATTCAAGGTGCAACCGCTCTCGTGGATTCGGAGCGAGGTACGTTCGTGGATTCGAAGCGTGCCACTGGGTGAAGACCGTGGATTCGGTTGGACGTCGTGGACTCGACGTTGGACGCTGTGGATTCAGCGTTGGGCGCGGATCGTGGATTCGAGAAGCGTCGTGGAGCGAGCGGGAAGATCTACTAGGAGCGTATGGTAAAAGGTTGAGTCGTCTGTGAGTACGGTATATCACCTTGTACGTGTGTTAATTCTAGTGGATTTCGCCGTGTTATCGGTCCCGTGGTTTTTTACTCCGGTTTGGAGTTTTTCCACGTAAAAATCTTGCGTGTTCATTTATTTTTCCGCATTGGGTTTTATAGCGCAACGATTTTTGAGTGTTTATTGTTTACACCTATTCACCCCCCTCTAGGTGTTTTTTTCCCTATTTAGATCCATTACTTATAACCCAACATGTGAGGCGCAGCCAAGAAGCGCCGGAGGAGCGACAGAAAGCCGAGGAACCTGTCAAGCGAGAACTCGGAAGGGTGGCCCGACGCGAGAGATAGCCATCGAGGGACGACGAAGAGGTCCTCACTCCATCTTTGGTTGAGATAGAGGCCGAAAGAAAGAAGCCACGGACCAACACCATGTTGGTCGATGAAGACCCGGAGGGAGTCAACATGGTTTATGCCCTGTCGTTGTCTTTTATGGCGACAGCGCCCCAAGAGGACGCTGATGAGCAGACCTCCGATGAAGAGGGTCTGCCCATAGCCAATTAAGCTCCAGCTGACGAAGCGCAAGGTGGGGGTCGAGGTGGTGGTGTTCGAGAAACCATCTGCCTTTCAAACCCGATTCATAAGGCCATTATATATATAGGCCTTGATCGAAGGGCGGCCAGTTGGCCACGTAATGGTGGCTGGTGGGCCGGTAGTCAACGTTATGCCCACCGCGTTCCTGAAAAAGATCAGCAGGAAAGAAAAAGAGCTCAAGCCGACCAACACAATGATAACCGACTTCACCGAAGGCGGCTAGGCAGCGAGGGGGTTCCTGACAACCGAAATAACGACCAGTTCCAAAACCTTAAGGATCGCCTTCTTCATAGTGGACGCTGCGAGCCACTACAATCTTTTGTTAGGGCATGACTAGATTCACGCCAACGAGTGCATTCCCTCCACACTCCACGAAAAACTTTTCCAATGGGCAGGGGATAAGGTGGAGGAGATAGCGACCGAAAGGAGGCCGCAGACGTAAGCATAGAATCCATCGGCCATGTAAATTAGGCCGATGAGGACCCGAATCAGATCACATTTGTCAGGGTAACTGAGGAGGGAGTTCAAGTGAAACTCCTCGGTGAGACTAGCCGAATGACGACAGACAACGGACCCCCATCGTGGATCAAATGGCACTTGGGGGGGCCAGTAGATGAGGCCATGTCAGGGCCTCCGAAAGAAGAACCGGCACGAGAAGCCGGCAAAAAAGTAAATTCGGCTATTAGCACTCGATCATATACGAGCCTATTAGAGCCAAATTCAGTTTGCGTGCGATAAAAGGGTAAAGGCGAAGTCCTACAGCTTCGGGAACTTAGTATCGAAGCTGGCGTTACCCATCTGTAAGAAAAGTCGATTGTACATGAATGGGTCCCCAAATTGGGAAGGACCATTCCGAATCAGCCAAGTAGTGAAAAGAAACTCTCACTACTTTGAAACTTTGGAAGGATCAGAAAGCTATAAGCCGATCAACAGGAAGTATCTGAAACATTATTATACATCGGTTTGGGGAGGTGTGAAGTAGAAGAAAATTTTATATTTAATGAACCGATACATATGTAAATCGAAAAGAACAAATATAAAAGTGTTTCAGAAAAGAAAAAGTCGTGGTCGGAACACTCGGTTGGGGGTCAAAATACATGGCCACCATCAAGCTGGCAATGACAAGAAAAGATTCAAAGCTGCAGGATCAAGCACTGCCTTTTGAAAATTGAGACACTCGACCACCACTGGAGCTAACGAGAGTGGGAGAGAGAGGATGCAAAGTCACAATTAGCTCCTCAAATCCTTGCATCCAACGGGAGAAGATCATGTGGTTCCTCCTTGAGAAGAAGGCACCCGACCTCGCAAAAAAGTCGGTCGAAGCGGGATAAGGCGTCTTTCTGATGGAAGTCGAATGTTCGAGCGGCCCGAACTCCTCCAACTCCTAGAGATGGAAGCAAAAGGTCAGCCTTCCCCCCGAAGGATCTTCTTAGTAACAACCAGCCGTAAGCAGCCGAAAATCAGCTAGACCATTGGACATAAGATCCTGAATCGGTGGGTCACACACATGGGTTTCCCTAGGAGAAACCCTACTAGAACTCCAAGGTAGGAAGAAACTTTTATCGGCCGGCGTCAAGACGCTGCCAGTTTCAGATTGAGAGGCTGTTTCGAAAGTACTCTCAGGGACGAAAAACCCACAACCAGAACACTGCTACAGCGATGGCATAGGAATCATCATGAGGGAAGAAAATGATGCAAAGAAAGCTGCAAGCAGCGTCCCTTTTATAGGCCGACGAGAATGAGCGAAATGATGGCAGTCGCCTCTCGAAAAATAGCAGCATTTAATGAATAAACGACGAAGGACCGATTCGCCGAGAATCAAGAAAGATCAACACCTATTCGCGAATACCTCAGACAGTGAGCAAAGATCTTGCCAGGTTATGGGGATGATCGTGGACACCGTTATGCATGCCAAGTATTTTGACTCAACTTCGACAATCGCCCGAACGACACATCATGCGATTGCCAAGGGGGCATATTTAAGACCAAAATTTTTGCCACCTTAGGAAGTGACACGTGGCGTATACCATCGACTAAAGAAATCAGCCGACATAAGAATGAGTCAACAAAGAGAGACCCATTTCTTAGCTAAGACCGACCTCAGTCACGTGGAAGTGCGGCATGTAACATACACCATCGGTTGAAGGCATCAGCCAATAGGAGAAGCAGCCAATAAGAGAATTATCGCCTCATCCAGAACCGACCGCGACCGAAGACAAACACCAGATCGCCTCAATTGAGCGACGAAAGAGGCAAAGTCAGGGTCAACCCTCGGCTGCTCGAGCCGTAGAAACAAAGATTATGGAAGAAAGGAGTACGAGATTTAGGCGCTAATCTCGTAACTAACTCTGGAACAACAAGCGGCGCCTAGCATTAGAAAGTGCCAAAGATCATGCTTCGGCGCGCCGATTAGGGGATGAACCTAGACGAAAAATGACTACTATCCTACTAAGGAGAATCGACTCAAAAGTAAGTAGTTGAGGAATTTATGATGATTCCCTTTAGATCACGCAAATTTCTAAAATCGGCGGTTATACACATGGCTTGTAAATGTATAAATAAGCGAACGATCGAAGAAAAAGAGATCCTGCAACCTCGTAAGCCAGTGACCACCCCTACTTTTTCATATCTTTCATATATGTATTTACTACTTTCCTAAATAACCTTTACTACATTTCCTAGGAGTAGATTAACTTGTAATCGGTCCCCAGTTACTCTTGTAACCCTGCTCCAATCTATATAAATTCTTAATCAGTTCCTTAGCCGTGTCCAATACTTGTCTCCTTATCCCAGTTCGGCTACTCTAGGCCGAACTCTGCTGACCTCCAAACCCCAATTCGGCTGATCTAGGCCGAACTCGGTAAGAGTTTGATTGAGAAGAACCCGGCCGAGCAGATCCCTCCTCGGCCCAATTGCTTGATCCCTTTGGCACGCAGCGCATCACACTTAAAAGGTAACCCCCCCAAGGCCGATTGGTGATCGTAACTTTTTGGCCCAGCAAACACAAACCCCAAAGTTAACTCACGAATCCTCAGAACAAAAGTACCTCTCGTCTCGATACCCGTGCCCCAGGCACACACAACCACTCGCACTTGCCCAAGGCCCACGAAGCTCCAAGACAATGCAACCACTACGTCAGCATGACGTGGCACAAATATCACTATCTAAGTACTACCCATCCCTAATACCTAACAATACAAACGAAGGGTCAATTCAGGTCGACAACATGGTTCCCCTGACAATCAGACATCCCCGGCTCGTTGTACCGATTGGGATACATTCAGTTGTGTCTCGCACCCTCTGTTGACCCCTTTTTTAGGTCTGTTAGGTGGTGAGCAGTCAGAGTGATGATGTGAGGTTCTCGCGATAGAGTTGTCCCTATCTGCTAGCTAGAGAGCTGGCATGCTACCTTGCTACTATTGTGTTGCAGAGATTTTTAGTTTTCGCTTATGACTTATCATGCCATTTAGACTACTGGACATTGTGTTGGATTTGGTTTATCAGTTTTATAGATTTTAGTAGTTATGGACTTATTATGATGATTTAGTTGCTGATTAAGTTGGATTATTAGTCAGTTGTTTATTATCATGTTTAGTCACTCTGATTGTGCCATTGTACATTGCCTAGCCGTGCGTGCATAAGAAAAATTCTGTTCGTTTGGACCGGAGATTCCTTATGCATGTGGCAGATCTACACACGTCTTGGGAATTACGATTTTAACTCTGATTTATAAAAAATAAAAAAAAAATTAAAAAAAAAATCTCGAGGAACTGCCTCCCTCCATCCTAGCCCTAGGTGCAGCCGCAAGGCTTCTTCTGGCCATCCGCTGCACTGGGCAACCGACGCTAGACCTGGGTAGGCTCCTGGCACTTCCCTTGACCTTCTACTGTTGCTTCCTGCCCTAGCTTTTCCTCTTAATCGAGCTCTATAATAGAGCCCGAGCACGAGCCATAGGATCATTGTTCTTGGCCGAGATTGGTTTGGCGACCTCGAGACCTCAGGTAAGCAAGCCTCTGACCTCTTGGACCTCCCTGAGCATGATACTCACCTCAGTTGATATCTTAACATGGACTACATGTAAGGATCTTGATAGTTGGGGTCTTGATGTTGATTGTAGGTTGGCTCGAGGTAGCTTTTGGACTTCAGCTGAACCCCAGACAGCGAGCACGAGTACCAGCAAGTCGAGTGCCACTTACTAACACTTTCGGTTCAGTCTGAAACCTTCTAAATCAATGTAACAAGCCTAAAACTTAAAAATATAGAGTATTTATGCAAATTGTGGATTGGCTAGCAGTCTATATGTAATTTTAGCCGTGTGGGCTGTCTCGGGCAGCGTGCACGTGACCTCTGGACTAATCGTCCGAGGTCTGATGGCTTTCGTTGGATTAAATTTGATTTACGAGTCGTAAATCGATGAAATCGCCAGTTTATCGTCATTTCAATGCGAAATTCGTGTCCTAAGAAAATTAGCTAAACATTTATGATCACCAAGTGTCCTTGGTTGGTCCCGATGCTGTCCCGGTTGATCTAGTGACCTATGGTTTGTGTTGGTGACTTTCGGAACTGAAATCGGCAATTTTGGACGATATTTCGGTAACTATGGCACAATTAGAGTTCATAATTGCACAATATTATATGTTGTTGCTCGAATGCCTTAAACAAAGCATTTCGGGATAGTAGGTGAAGTTTTGATTGATTCAATAGCTTACACGCACTATTCGGACAATTAGTAGTCGATCGGTGGATTACCAAAAATTTCGAAAGATTCCGGAACTTAGACATAAGTCTGTGGTTTAGTATTTTTATACTATGTGAGTCGGTGGGTTGAGTTTGTGTGAGACCTTGACTGATCAGTGGATTTGATTTAGGTCCGAGCAGCCAGGAGCCTCCGCCAGAGCTGAGCAACGGGTTCCTGGATCGCTTGCACTAAGGTGGGTACTTCGATCCGGGCATTAGCATAGTGTAGCCTGATTGGGTACCGTAGTCGATCAGACCCTTGGTGATCTTGCTAGCTCTGGTCTTTTCGTTTGGATTATCATACCGTTCTGGATTATGTTATGTGAGTGATGGATTATTTCAGATTATTGTTTTAATATTGATAATGTTGATTAGTTAGAATCTCTTATTGTATTATATACTTTGTCTAGTCGTGTGTGTATAGGGGGAGACTCTGTCCGTTTGGACCCGAGACACCTTATTCACGTGGCAAGTCTACTCACGTTCTGGGAATCGATTTCTAAACTCTGATTTATAAAGAAAGAAAAATTAGATCCTTTTTAAACCTCGGAGCGTGACAAAGTCGGAAGTTCGATCCCCCACGTATGGGTAAGCAAGATACCTGCAAATAATTGGGTAAAGCGGGCGGCTGAAGTGAGTTGGGCTTGATTCGCTCAGGCCTACAAATAAATGCCCTAAACAAAATAAATACACACTCATGACAAATGACACCAATTAAAAAGGTAGTTGTACCATGTCTCCAAGCTTTACATGATTTTATGATTTTTAATTTTGGCTCTCAATCTTTTTTTAAAAAAAAATAATCAGATTCTTAGTTATCAATCTAACAACTCTTAATGTTGTTCGGGGGATCCACCATCATATTCACTATCAACACGACTCTTGTTGTCTCTTTTGAAATAGAGCAATACTATATATACATCCATTTTCGAATGTATATTTTATATTTTATTTATCTAAAAGTAGAAGCTTCTCCATCAAATGATAGATACCTTGATATTTATTTATTTATTTTTAGTGTCGAACGTAGTGAGTCATTAAACTCTTTTAAAAGTTTAAAAAAAAAAAAAAATTAATATTGACCATCACTATGATCGATATAAGTAAACATAATTTTATTAGAATTGACGTGATTTATTACTTCAAAATAAATAAAAATTTGAATAAATAGATAGTAACAGCAAAAAATTTATAAAAGTTGGAAATCTAATAGCAAAGCAAAAGGGAAAAGGCCTTAAACGATAAAATAGAAAAATGAATAAAAATTAGGGGCCAATGACACAATTAAGCCCTACCAAAATAAATACTGGCCCGTTTGGTAATGGAATAAGGCAGAACTAGCTATTCCAGAGATAAGTATAAAGTACGGAACTAGTGTAAAAAAGCGTTTGGGATGGCTCCAGGAATAAGAGATTTTGTATTTGGTATGAGAATGAGAAATAAAAGGAATAAAGAGTTTTAATTAAGGTAAATTATCTTTTTGCCCTCAAACTTTATTATGTAATAATAAGGTGAGAGATGGTGCCTCGGTAGACGTGGGAGGATATTTAAAGAAAATGTAAAATGGTGGTTGAGAAGAATGAGAACAGTAATTCTCACTTATTCTAGTTATGCTGAAATAAACTATACCAATTAATTTCTGATGCGTTTAAAAAAATAAAAAAAAAATATCCTTTTTATTTTCGATGATTCTATAAGGAATCCAGATCAACACTTAAATAAAAAAGGACAGTGCTAAGACCCGTCCAAACTATAGCAAAATTATTAAAATAATAATTAATTTTATGCATACCGTGTAAAATATAAATAGGTAACTTCAAAGGTACTACAGTAATTTGAATGTGAAAAGACATCAAGGAAAAGAGCTATGTTATATCTCTCGCACCATTTTCATTCAAAAATTATTATTCTTTTATTTATTATATTATATTATATTTTTTTTATCATAATTTTTTTGAATTTTTGTGAACTATAAAATAAAAGGGGTAAAGCTTACACCTCTTACAAATTGAATTTTCTTATTTTTATACTTTTAATTATTTTATAGGTACAATCTAAAATTTTATATTGATTTATCAATATATCAATAATATTTTATATTTTTTGCTGATCAAAAATATTTTTCTATTTATATTAAAAAATAATTATATATGACTCTTTATAAAGATATTAAATAGTAAATAAATTACGATAAAATCTACGTGATCAAATTTATTTTTTAAATTATATTCACGACGAGTAAATATATTATTTTACTTCTTAACTAGATTGTAATAATTGAGATATTTTAATTTGAATTAAAAAAAATTAAGTTCAAAAAGATTTTAGTACTTTTAATTTATACAGTTGAATAGTGGACGACTTAAGTGAATAGTAATCTTATATTTTTATAAAATTTTTCGACTAATGTTGGCCAATCGATCGTTCAGAATTCGAATCCGATGATCCAAGTAGTCGATTATAATGGTTTCATTGATCTGAGCGCAATGGCACAATCGAAATTTACGTTTGACGGCCCTAGGACCTCGAAAAGCATGCCGAACTGTAAATGTTGTAGTATAAGATGGATCTGTATTTTATCTGGATTTTTAGTCAACAAACAAAAATCTCTATCGGATAGGTTTCGTCGAGCCGGACATCGTGGCAAAGTCCGTTTTTCCGTTTGGCAACTCGAATGCCTCGAAAAACACAAAAAAATAGTAAAAAATACTGTAATTTGCACATAAGCCCCTATATTTTATACTCCGAAATTCGTGAAATTCCATGGAGAGGGACCTTGATGCGAAATTCAAATACTGTGAAGTACTTAACCCTAAATGCCAAAAGATGAGGGAGCTAATTACATTTTGTTGCAATCCTATATAAGCTTGCATTAGGGTTCTCTAGTAACCCTAACCCCCTAACCCAAGCACCCAGCCGCGCACTACAGGAAATTTTCTATATAAAGAAGGGAAAACTGATCATTATAAATTATTTTTTCGTCGTTAAAACACAATGTCCACGGTCAGAAAAACCGTCGTCACCCATCGTTATTGATTCCTTCGTTAAAGATATTAACGACGAAATCTATATAACCATCGTTACTAACAAAAGATGACGGGAAGATTCCCGTTGTTAATAAGTAGTATTAATGACCATAATATTTTTCAGTAACGACCAACCTTACTGTCGCAATTGAGATTTAGAAATACAATTTTACTAATAACTAGCATTTCAATAGTGACAATTTTTTCGTCGTTAAAACGTATCCCTTTCCCAAATTCTAATAATCTAACGCTATATTATAACGACCAACGCTCCTGTCGCTGTTAAAATAAATTATTTCCTCAAAGTAGCCAGCTATTTATTTAAATTTTATATAATCCTCTTTCACATCACAAATAATATATACAAGAACAAATAAACTTTCAACAAAATTAAATAATCGTCTTCTATTATAAAACTACAACAATTTTCATCAAATATATAATAATAACAATCACAAATAAAATATTTTGAATTATCCACATACTATATGTGTGAAGGTCACCAACCTATGTAGCATACATTTACCCATTATATTTTCAAAAAGAAGCCAAAAACATATCATCACTTGTATATCTACTACGAAAAGTTATAATAAAATTAGTAATTCATCATATTTTTTAAAAAAAAACCAAAAAAAGTATCATAACTTACACTTCATCTGCTAGCAATGTTCTTTACCCAAAACTGTTGCAAACTAATTTACCTACAAGAGAAAAAGGCAAAAATTAGAACAAATTTAACAGTTTTGTCAAAAAAATATATATATAAATTCACCAAGTAAAGAAAATAAGCAAATCATACAATCTAAAAGCAAATTATGTTTAGATTAAATTCCACACAACTTATATAAGAAACACATAAGCAACAATTGTACAAATTAGCAATTCATGACCATCTATATATATACAACTGAAAATTTCACTAAACTGATTACAAGACTCCAATTTTTTTTGACAATATCTAAATCATTTTAAAAAGCCTTTAATATGCTATTACTCTTATCTGTTGATTTCTTTTGGCACCTCTTCTCTGCAGCTATTTTGAAAAATATTCAACCTACTCATTATAGAATTCAACTGAACATCATAATAGAAGCCAAAGCTACTACTAGTATACAAAACATAAGTTCAAAGAAGACATGACTATGGAATGCTATGCTGGCAATAAAGTTGCACACATGGACAAGCTAAAGTCAAGCAGGAAATGAAGTTTTCATTACTTAAAAGTGAGTGACTTAAATCTGAGACAGTTACAATGTCATTTGATATTTTCTTTAATAGAACAAGAGGTGAACAAGTGCAAAGTAGCCGTTGAAAGGATTTAAGAAACCAAGAATTCCAACAGTCCATCCAGATATAGAAGTTTGCAAAGACTATGCTTTAGTAGTAGAGTAAAAGAGGAAAACTATCTCTCTAATATTTAATCTCTCAATCTAAATAATCAACACTAGCATTTCAAGAAAACTTAGAAAAGCTTCACAGAGTAATGAAAGTAAACAACTTGATCATGGTTGATTTGAATTCAACTCACTTAAATATGATCATATTAATTGCCCATTTGATGGAGGCGGAGAGGTACTTGATTGTTGGCGTTGAAGCATTTATTTAATCATTCTTACTTCATTTTCCATTTCATCCATGCGATTCTTGAGTGATTGATTATCTCTTTGACTTTCACGAAGTTTAGCTTGAAGCTCAGATTTAGAGCCACTAGTTCTCATATCATTAGGTTTCAACCCACCACCATAGCAAACTACATGATCATGACGTTGCGGTCCAAAACACTTTTCAACTAGTTCTATATTAGATAAGGAGGGCTCGGCTTGTGCAACGTCAACAATTTTATCCTTCAAAAAATAATGAAATGAGCAATAGAGAATTGAAGATCTATTAAAGGAGATAGAATATAAGAAAAATAAATATGTAAGATATACATATCTGCTAATTGTCTCTTGTTCAACTAGCATGCCACCCTTCTTTCGTGTCTCAAAAAATATAGTTGCTAAGCTTGGTGGTTCACCAACTTTTCCTCCCTTTTAAGATAAACAAATTTACATCAAAAAATATCATCATACATTAAGAATATTAGAAAATGTGTAATGTAAAATCTTAATTAGCTTTTTTCATATAACTTGTCTAATTGGCTTACTACCCGTACGGTGCGGCATACTTAATTTTGCCCTATTGTTGGAGTTTCGTTTGCTTGTTGCCTATATTTTTATAAGAAAAAAAAAATTTAATAATAAAATTGCTAATTTTAAGAATAGAATGTAATTGAAAATTAGGGTTAAGTATAAAAAATAAAAGTAAATGTAAATACAAGACAAAGTAAGACATACCAGAAATTTTTCACTTGAAAAATGCTCTTTAACTAGCCATTCCCAATCACCTCGATCAACACCTTCAGGGATATTTTTTAGTGCTTCTTGTATACTCTTACTAGGCTTAATAAATTTGCGATGCAAATCTCCCCTCCACTTATTCCACAATTCTTTCATATGAGCCAAAGTTTCATCACAATAATTCTCCATTTTCTTATGCTCAAATTTGTCCTAAAAGTTATGCACATACTATATATAAGTATATTGAAATGTGAAGGCTAGAAAGAAAAGTATACTAATTCATAATAAGTAAAGAAATTTGTTTTCAGCTTATAAATTATTTTATATAGCTTACATTTAGCATTACTATACATAATAGACTATAAACTGCATATATAATACTAAATTAAGCTATCAAGAATTAAGTTTCTATGGTATTCATATAGTCAAATTGATATCAAACTGAAAAGCATTACCGTCACGGCAGCCCACATATGTTTCTTCTGTTCATCATCGATTTCCTTCCAAGAGTGCACACGTAGGGGACAAATATTACAATCACGCACAATTCTTCCCAAGTGTCTTGAAAATGCTCTATGATTCTTTCCAACAACACGGTTGTTATAGAATTTCACTTTCAACTTTTGTCTACTTTTTAATTTTGCGACTTTCTTGCACTTGTTTTTACCTCGCACCTTTCTCTTCTTTCGAGCACTACTAGTATCTAAAAAAGTGAGAACAACAATAAAATTATAATACAATTTTTTTTTTTTTGCATTCTACTTTGTTTGAAATTTTTGCATATAGAAGTGCAACATATATAAGAAAGTATTATGTAAAAGTTAAGTGGGCGCACCTGCTTCCCTTAATTCTTCCATTGGCTCTAAATTTAAGGGGACGGAGATATCATTTGACTGCATAATAGGGATATCAACAGGTGGTGTAACATTATTGACGGTATCTAGAAGTGCACTTTGTGATGATGACCCAAAAGAATGGAATGATCTTGACCCTTGTGCACGCCCTTTACTCAATGCGCCCGGTGGTATGAACATATGCTTGTCAACTCTAGGGGTGAAAATATAGCCATTTCGTGATTTTGTTGCTTGCATTTCCTTCCTATAGCAAGATTAAAATATGAATAAGAACAAAAGGAAGAACAAAAAAAAGTAAAAGAATTTGCGAATATTATTCCAAAATGATTCGAAAGCATTTATCGAAACAAACACCTAAAAAAATTCATAACTAAAATTTAGTACATGTACAAAATATCAACCATTGTATTCAATTTTCTCATGATTTTTGCTTCCTCTTCTTTCTTGTGAACATTGTAGTTCATTGTTGATATGCTTCAACCATACATTGTAGTTCATTAGATTCCTCATCCATCTCTAGAGGCATCTCAAATATATCACGAGGTTGAGTACAATATGCCAACCTTTATTAATATTGTCAGTCGCATAAAATACTTGTGATGCTTGATTAGCCAATACAAAAGGTTCATTTATTTTCAATAATCTTTGGGAATTAACACTAATATGCCCATATTCATCTATTTTGACTCCTTTTTCTTTGTTATATATATCCCACCAATTACATCGAAACAACACTACTCGACGGCCACCAAGATATTGTAATTCAATGACCTCTGTTAAGACCCCATAATAGTCTCTTCTTTCAGTTTCAGTACCAGTGTCACCAACTACTACCACTCCACTATTTTGGGTCCTCAAACTTTTGTCTATCTATACGGAATCTATATCCGTTTACTAGATATCCATTATAACACGTCACATATTTGGTAAGACCACGTGATAAAAAAAGCAAGTCCTCCATAATCAAGTTGTTGTCTTGCTTATGAAGCTGCGCAACCTACAAGATGAATGTTACAATAGAAATACTTAGTACATATATATTGAGACAAATTGAAAAAGTTTTAACGATTAAATTTATACTTACCTTGATCTTAAACCACTCAATAAAGTTTTTATCAAAAACTTCTAGTGCCCTTTTACTTTGAATTTGTGAGTATTGACTGTATAATGACATAAAGAAAACACTTAGCTTATGAAGTTCCAAATAAAGAAAAAAGGTTAAAGTATATGAAAAATAATTTCGTACTCTAGAAACGGTTGAACTTCAATACAGTTCTTCAAGACATAAATATGTTCTTGCTCGAACTCATTTGTATCCAAATCACGTGTAGTACCAGCTCCTATCGCTCTCCCAGATGGACAAAAGATAGATAAACCCTTATGTGCTTTAATATCTTGACTATCATAATTCCGCTTGTGACGATTAAACTTTGTCTCAATGCCCATGAAAATATCTTGAGCAAAAAGTCATACATTCATTAGCAATATAACCTTTTGCAATTGAACTCTCTGGACAAGCTCTATTGCGTATGTATCCTTTTAGAGTATACAAGTATTGTTCTATACAAAACATTGATCTATATTGGTTAGGCCCACCAATCTTAGCCTCATTTGCTAAATGAATTGGTAAATGTAACATGATATCAAAAAATGAAGGAGGAAAAACTCTCTCTAGCTTACAAAGAGTTATAGGAATTTGGGCCTCAATCTGATCCAAATCATTCGATTTTAGTGTCTTAGAATTTACCACGGTGAAAAACGAAGATAACTCAATGAGTGGTTCAAAAACTGCTCTAGGAAGAAGACCACGAATTGCATAAGAAAGTAAGCGCTGCAAAATAACATGACAATCATGACTTTTCAACCCTGAAATTTTATGCTCTTTAAGGTTTATACAATGAGATATATTCGATGAGAAGCCATCAGGAACTCTTAGTTGTTTAAAGAAAAGACAAAATATGTGCTTTTCCTTTGGACACAATGTGTAAGAAGCACGAGGAAGCTCTAATTTATCCCCTTTTTTAACTGGATGTAATTCTGACCTTATATTCATTGCTTGTAGATCAAGACGAGATTTTACATTATCCTTTGTTTTTCCTTTGATATTCATGATTGTACCAAGTATGCTATCAGTTATGTTTTTTCCAATGTGCATTACGTCTAAATTATGGCGCAACAAAAGAGTCTTCCAATATGGTAGTTCAAAGAATATACTCTTTTTATTCCAATTATCACCACGATCACTATGTGATATTTTTTGTCTCTTATTAACATCTTTGGTTAAGATAATCCCCTCAAGATCTTGCATCTACGCCAATATTTCATCACCAGTAAATAGCTTTGGTGCACAACCCCTCTCTTTAGTGCCATCAAAAGAAGACTTATCATTCCTCCATTTGTGATTAGTAGGCAAATAGCGTCGGTGACCCATATAACATTGCTTACCACCATTAGTTAACCTAACGAAAAAAGTATTCTTATTACAGCAAGGACATGCTAGTTTTCCTTTCGTACTCCATCCGGATAAGTTACCATAAGCCGAAAAATCATTAATGGTCCATAGTAAAGCTGCATGCAATTGAAAATTTTGTCGAATAGATACATCAAATGTTTCAACCCCGACATCCCATAACTCCTTTAACTCATTTATTAATGGTTGGAGATATATACCAATTGCATCTCCAGGACTCTCAGGTCCAAGAATAAGCATCGATAGAATGAAATTAATTGTTTCATGCACATCCAAGGTGGCAAATTGTATGGAATTAATATTACCGGCCAAATACTATATGGTTTTCTCGAATCTCCAAATGGTTGGAAACCATCACTAGCAAGACCTAGTCTCACATTTCGAGGCTCCAATGCCAATGATTCATGAAGTTCATTAAAAGATCTCCATGCCATTGAATCAGCTGGATGTCGCATGACTCCATCATCAACCCTTTGATCAAAATGCCATCGCATTGAAGATGATGTCTTCTTAGACATAAACAACCTCTGAAGTCTAGGCTTTAGCGGGAAATAGCGTAATGACTTCATAGGTAATCTTTTGCCACTTGCCTGTTGCTTTGTTTCACGCTATGCTTATCATGCTTCCATCTGGAAGCACCACAAACTTTACACGAGTTAGAATCTACATTCTCCTTCCAATATAGCATACAATTATTGATACATGCATCAATTTTTTTGTAAGAAAGAGCAAGATCTTGAATAATCTTCTTTGCCTCATAATATGAATTTGGAAAATTTGTCCCACTCGGTAGAAGTTCTTCTTTCAATAATTGTAACAATATAGTAAATAATGTATTACTCCATCCACCAAGACTCTTAATATGAAGTAATTTGACTAGCAAAGACAATTTTGAGCTCTTGGAACCATCGTATAATGATTGATTAGAGTCTCTTAATAACCTATAAAATTTCTTTGCTTCATCATTTGGTTCTTCTTCTAGCTCGTCATTACTCATTGAATTAAAGTTCTCAAAGTTTCTATTGTCATCACTAATTCAGGATATAAATCCCTTATAATTTCATGCATCTCATTATCACTCTCGTCTTCTTCAATTTCCTCCTCATCATCACTATCTGACTCAGATGGGGCTCATCCGACCTTTCACCGTGATGATACCAAAAAGTATAATTTTGAACTATTCCGTATACCTTCATATGTGTCTCAACTAGCTCTCGAGTTCGGAATATGTGTTGCTACATTTTACACATGGACATCGAATTTCCTTATTCTTTCCGATCCTCTTGAAAGCATAATTCAAAAAACTTTGAACTCCCATTTCATATGTTTCACTAAGTCGATCATCAACAAGCTCCATCCAACGCTTACTAGGTGCCATTTTCTGATAAATGGATAATATAAGCTAAAAATGTAAAAAATAGAGAGAAAAATATAATGAGTAATTACATTCAATGTCAAGAGAATTACAATATATATATATATATATATATATATATATATATATAGATATATATATATATATATATATATATATATATATATATATATGAGGATAATTTTCTTTATGCCCCTAAAACTTGCGAAATTTTCTATACACCAAACATTTCAAATATGCCTTTGAGAAGATTCTATTTGAAACTTGCGAAATATAAAAGGAGTGCTCAACAACCAATAAATTTTCTTTGTTGAAAACTTAAAACAGCAAGTAATAGCATCATTTAACCCTCAAATTAAAACCATCATATCACTAAACCATTACATGTGTGAATATGTAAGCATCTTTGGTTACCCAATCCTAGCTTCCTTATTGCATGCTACACAATGATTTATTTTTTCTTTAAGAACTATAACAGATAAAGGCCAAACATTCAAATTTAGACAAAAATAAAATTTCTAATTCAATAAATAGACAAACAAATAAGAAAATAGATTTAAAGTACAGATATAGAAAGTAGTAGTTGCAATAACCTGTAACAAAGTAGCCTTGATTAGTTATCGCACGTCCAATTCTCCTAAGAATGATAATCTCCAAGAGCTGTCACCAAAAAGCAAGCAATTAAATAGAGAGACAGAGCAAATTGATCAATTAGAATTGAGACTAAAATTGTGTGCTTTTTTCAGCATATTAAATATCAAAAAGCATCTCATCCTGCATTTTTTACTAGGCATATGTGTGGGGAGTCTATCCAAACAATATCTTAATTAAAATGGGCTTTCTAGTTTTATCTTTTTGCTATGATAATCTCAACTTTGATTGTTCAAATTTGACTTATCTTGATTAGTTAAATTGGAAAGTTTATTAAATCTAATTATTATCCCATTAAATTTGATGGTTCAAGTGCTTTTCAGCAAATGAAACTATATATTTTACTGACAAATAATAGCTCATTGCTACTAGAACTATTAAATTTAGTAAAAATCCCATCTAAATAAGAAACTTAACCTCAAATTAAAGCAATTTGACATGAGGGATTACTAGCCAAAAAAAAAATAAAGTTGGGCTTCTGTTTATAATTTTACTTCATGCATTTTGCAAAATTTAAGAACTATTGCCACATGTATTATTTGTAGTAGTCAATCTAGATAGCTTCTATTCTTTCAAACAGGAAAGAAAAATAGAATTGATTTTTCTTAGAATTGCAAAACATTACAAATAGTTGATACATCTATATATAAATCTGTTTGATCACCACGAATTTATCCTAAAAGTTTTTTACTTTCAAACAAGAAACAACATAAAACAAAATTTTCATTTTAGGGCAGAATAGTCTTCTTCCCTTTCCTTTTCGCTGACTATTTTAGCAACTAAAGTGACTTCAAATCAAACATAAAATTAAAACACAGCTATTAATAGAGAAAGGCATAATGGAGAAACCAAAATAAAGTTTTCAATCCATTAGTTTTTCAATAAAAGAGTATCTTTTCTTATTTGGTAAATCAAATTAAAGCCTGTAGGAACAAATACTTTAATTAGATTGAAGACATAAAGTAAAAATATAGATGAATCAATACCAAATATATAGAATTTAATCAAAAATGCACAAAATCTCAGTAGTTTTTTTAAAAAATTATCATAAACTTATGCATTACATGCGAAACTAAATTCGGTGACTAATTCTTACAAAAAAGGGATAAGAACATACAATATCCTATTGAAAATTTGGGTGCTTTGCAACAGCTTGCCTGGAGCTTTAGATAGCTCTTATTGTCAAGCTGCTAACAAAAAAAAAAATTACAAACCTAAATTCTGAAATAGGGATTTTATACCCAAAATTACAAGGAATAGATAGGAACTAGTAGGAAACCCCCTTCAATCCTTCAGCATCTACATTTACTACTAATTGAGTATTAACTTGGAACAAGAATATTAATAAAACATAACCCTACCCCTAAACCCCAAAAAAAAAAAAAAAATAGAGATGAGAGAAAAAAAATTAAACTTCTTGAATCTAGAATATTGTATTTTAAATTTTCACCAACCCTACAAGATTAGGTTTTCTTTTAGTTTCAAAAAACTATTAGGAACAAATATATTAAGAGAAGATAAAGAAATATAAAAAAAAAGAAGATATAAAACCTAGAAAGTATCAGATGGTAAGTTGGGAGAAATAGAGGTTGAGAATAATTGTATTGAACCTTAAGCTCACCCAAAAGTTTGTTTAATTGCTCGCTCTGGCCTAAATCTTGCACCTTGGTCGCTCAGCCATGTAGATATGGTCGCTCACTTTCTTGCCCAAATGCAGTATCTTGGTTGCTCTGCCGATGCCGATGTTGAGGGCTTTAAGTGATACGGTGAGGAAAGAGGGAGTGGTAGGAGAGGGGAAGGGATGGGCAGGTTGAGAAGAACCCTAAGGGAGAAGAGGGAGAAGCAGAACAGTTAGGTGAAAAAAATGGCGGGTACAAAAAAAAAGGCGCCATTTTTTTTCCCTGTAGATCGCGCCTTTAGTATGGTGCTTTTGCGACGGGCCTAAGCCGACTTTAGACAACTAGTAAATTTTTGGTCAAAATTTGGTTACTTTTAGACAGCCCAAGGGCCATTACATTTTTTGCACATTTTTTTTTTTTTTTTTTTTTTTTTTTTTTGAGAGAAGGTAGCATGCTACCGCTTCATTCAAGATTGATTGAACTTAGCAACGGGGTGAGGCAGCGCGGCCTCGAAAAAAAAAAAAAAAAAAAAAAAAAAAAAAAAAAAAAAAAAAAAAAAAAAAACTACTACTAGCAGAAGGAGTCCCAAAGAGAACGAAAGGCCCGTGCCCGTGACAGCAGTTGGTTCCCGTCGATATACTTGTTCTCAAAAATCCTTCTGTTACGCTCCAGCCATAAGGTCCACCAGGAGGCTAATAGGACGGCTCTCTCGATCTTCCCTTGTTTGCCTCTTATTTGGCAGCAGTTTTCCCAGAGTAGCACTACTGAGTTGCTTCTGTCCAGCAGCCGCTTGTCGATCAGTTGGGAGCCCAGCAGTACTTTGCTGACCGCGCAGTTGACGAGTAAGTGGTTGACTGTCTCGATTGCATCCCTGCAGAAGACGCAGAGCTCGTCCCCGCTCCAGCCTACCGAGGCGATCCTGTCCTTTGTGCGAATCCTACCTCTCAAAACGATCCACGCAAAGATCCTTACTTTTAAGGGTGTTTTGGCGGCCCAAAGCTTGTCGAAAAGGGTGACCCTAATTCCGCTATCCTGCAGGAAGTCGTAAGTCGACTTGACCGTAAAGACCTCCGTGCGTTCCCACCGCCATCGAAGTTCATCCTTTCCCCGACCGGTGGTAAAGTTATTCAGCAGTTCTTTGAGTGCAGGAATTGAGTCGCAAGCGAGTTGCCTTGTTCGTGGAATCCCGGAGAGAACGCGACTCCACCTCCATGCTCCCCTGCTAAAGCACTCTCTAATCTTGCAGGTCTTTGTCACGACCTCTCGAAAAATCTCCGGGAATTGAAAGCAAAGTGCCCCCATATCCCCCCATTTGTCCCTCCACAGTTCCACTCCTCTCCCATCGCCTAACTTGTAATGGGCTCCGCAGTTGAACACCTCTCTTACACTCAGCACACTTTTCCACCAGTGGGAGGACGGCGAGAAGGAGGCTCCCTCCCTAAGCGGTCTACGATTAGCATAGTAAAGGTGAGTGATGAGCCTCCCCCAGAGGAGATTGCGACCAGACAGCAGCTTCCACCACCATTTAGCCAGCAGCGCGGAGTTCATGTTGCCCAGGTTTAGGACTCCCAGCCCTCCCTCCCTCCGGTTTCGGCACACAGTCCTCCAGTTGACCAGACAATCACTGCCCAGTGCCGAGTTCGTGCCCTTCCAGAAGAAAGCTCTCCGAAGGCCTTCCATGCGACTGATGGCCCACTTAGGCGCTCTGAAGACTGAAAGTGCATAGAGAGGGAGTCCGGTCAGCGTTGAGTTGACCAGGGTTAGCCTGCCCCCTTGCGAGAGCAGCTTCGCCTGCCATCCTTCAATCCTATTTCGGAACTTGTTGATGATCAACCACCAGTCTTCTTTCGTTAGCCGTTTGTTAGAGAGCGGAAGGCCGAGATACTTGATTGGCAAGTTCCCCAGCTTACAGGCGATTAGCTCAGCCAACCTCCTTCCCCTTCTTGGCCTGCGACCAAAGTAGAGGAGCTCGGACTTGCCCCAGTTAATCTTCAATCCGGACGCCCATTCGAACAGTTGCCACAGGAACTTGAGGTTGCACATTTAGTAACCACTTGCCGGACTGGTCATCTAAAGTTAGTCGTTAAAAAATCCTTTTCTTGTAGTGGCGGTTACCTAAACCTTTCCTCTCCCCCTGCCTCTTCTCCTACCGTTACGCCGCCGGCCGCCGCCGTCCCTAGTCGGAGAAGAAGAAGCAACAAAGAGAACTTCAAGATCTCGGTTTGGGTTGGAAAGGAAAGTAGCAAGGAGGCTTAGATCACTCCAAACCGCATCTGGAGTCTTCTCTGTGCGTTGGAGACCCGAGCCGAGGAACCCCGACGCCCTGCTCCGCCGCGCGCCGCCGGCGGAGATCCCTCTCTTCTTCCTTTGCTCCGACGAGGTTAGTTCATACCTTTTCTTTGTTTTTACTGCCCCTTGAACACCTCCAGTCTCTTACTGACGTCGAGAGGATCTTCCTCATGAAGCCCCGAACGCTCGAGTGCTCCGGTTAACCGGCGGGAGCAACAGGGTCGCCGGAACCCTAGTTTGGGCCAGATCTGAGAGGGGGGGTTCCATCCGACCGTTGAAATCAAGATCTGCCACGTTGGAAATCCACCTTTGGTCGACTGTAAGCTCTCCACAAAGTTTGGGAGGGATCGGGCGAGGATCGAGCTCGTACAAAGAAGCCCTAGTTTCGGGTCATCTTCTTCTTGGCCGAGCTTCGCCGCCCGGCGCCGCCGCTGCCCCACACCGCTGGCCACACACTTGAGAAGCTTCATAGCACCAAGGGAAAATTTAATGTGCAATAGTTTGGACCTCAAGACCCGCAGTTGAAAATCCGCCATTAAAGCACCCCAAGCTTGCCCGAGCTTCGTCTCCGGCCGCCGCCGCCGCTTCCAGCCGCCGGAAGACCACCCAGGTAACTCGATTATGTTGCATGTAGTTCATCTAAACCCTTGCATGGATCAAAAGAGCCATTTTCACCTAACCTTCCATGGATGCTCTCAAGGTGGCCGCAAGAAGGATTTTTCCGGCAAACTGCATCACGGGGCCGCCGGAGTTGGGTCTGGTGGTGACCGAAACATCTCTGGGAACTTTCTCCCACTACTGCTTGCCTCTGTTGGCAACTTGAACCCGAACTGTGCAGAGCTCGGCCAAACCGAGCCCTAGCATTATTGGTGTTTGAACCACCTTGCACCGGCGATCTTTCCGGCGGGTCTGCGACGCTCCAAAGGTGAGCCCTCGACTCTGTTGATCTTCCTAAACATGATGCTTATGCTAATTACTGGTTAGAATGACTAGTTAAGTTGGTTTAATAAGCTAGGCTTTGTGGACTTAGTTTTTTATGGACCCGACTTTGTTCTCGGGCTCCGTGTCACCTTCTATCAGCGAGCACGGGTTTGCTTACGTCGAGGCCCATCTGCTGGTGCTTTCGGTTAGTGTTAAAAACCCCTCGGATTTTGTAAACGAGTCGAAACGGGTGTTATTTCAGGGTAATTATGTAATTTTAGAAAACCCTGGGGACTTAAATACAAATGTAACTTCATGGCTGTCACATGCAGTGGGTTTATAATCTATAAACTTTTCATTAGAGTTCCAATGGTCTTCGTTGAGGGGGAATCGGTTAACGAACCGTAAATCGGCGAAATTATCGGTTTTAACGACTTCCGGCGCGAGTTTTGCGTATTTCGAAGTAATGAATCGATTAGTAGATGTTATTACCTGTCCTTGGTTATTCCCGGCACTGTCCTAGCTGGTCCAATAGCTTTCGTTTCGTGTCGGTGGCTTCCGGTGCCAAAATCGGCCCTTCCGAAAGTATTGTAGTAATTATGACTCCGATCGAGCATCGATTTTGGCAAAGTAGCCTTTGGCTGTCTAGGAATCTTAAATTAGTCATTATGGAACAGCGTATGAAGTTTCGTCCCGTTTGGAAACTTGTAGACTCTATTTGGGTCATAGTTAGTCGTTTAATGGATTTCCGGAAAAATACAATAGAAGCCGGGATTTGGGAAAGTCCCCCGTTTAACTATTTAGACATTGTTGTGTTGTCGTGTTGGGTATGAGTGAGTCTGTTACTGATACTAGTTATTGTTCAGGGCCCAGCAGTTCAGCACCAGTACCCTAGTAGTCTAGCAGGCTTCGGGACTGCCTACACTAAGGTGGGTTTATCTTCGGTCCGGGTTTTATCACTTCAGCCCTCTGGGTACTATTGTTAGTCGGACACCTGTTTTTCATACTAGCCCTGATCATGCTTTTGTGCTTTCGTAGACTGCTTATATCTTGCTCTACTTAGACATATCCTGCTTACTTATCATCAGATATATATATATATATATATATCAATACAGTAGCTTTATTTGGACTTATCATGCCTGCTTGGTCACTATACTGCTTTTGTTTCGATATATATGATTCTTATCTATCAGACTTGCATGAGATGACCTATGATTGATATACAGACATCTGCATCCCTGTTGGGATCTCGACTTGTTGCCGACTACCCGGTCTTTAGACCGCGAGCTTGAGCATTAGCATATGACTGCCACGCACCGCTGTACTTCACGACGGTTTGGCCACCGTCACAGTGTTCTTTACCGGTAAAATGGTCGACAGGATGACCCGTGAGCCCCCAGATAGCACTTGTTGGTGCGGGGTTATGTCAGTCCGATAGGTGCCCGATAGTGGCTTTAGCCTGAGGTCCCCGTGACCAATAGTGGCATCGATTGGGTACTTGCTTTTCATTATTGATGCATAGCTTACATTTTTGTATTCTAGCATGCCTTGTTGATTTATTCTGTACCCATATTTGCTCAGTTATATTATTGACTTATCTGTAGGTTTTTCTTGATTATCAGCTTTTACCTATTGATCTATTTACTATTTGCAGATTATTGTATGCCAGTAGGTACGATTTGTTATTTCTCGGCTCGTCGTGCCCACTGGGATACATTGTATGTTGTATCTCACACCCTCTTGGTGACCACCATTTCAGGTCCGTCGGGTGGAGGGATATCGGGACCTGCGAGTGAGGCTGTTACAATAGAGCTGTCCGCGTGATGTTTATCCTAGCTGTTTTGGTTTATGTTATCATGATTAGTAGTGGATTTGGATTTTATACTTTTCTGATGTTATCTGACTTTTAGTAGTTATTTAGAATTGATGTAACGGAGTTTACTTTTATTTTGTTTAGTTTTAAATTATGTTAGTAGACTTTGATTGTGCTTGTTGTATTTGCCTAGCCGTGCATGCATAGGGGAGATTCTGTCCGTGTGGATAGAGAATTTTTTATACATACGACGATCTGTTTGCGCCTGGATTTTGTTACTCTGATTTTCAAAAAAAAAAAAAAAATATTTAGACCGATTTTTACATCTCAGGGCGTGACATAGATATAGTTAAATTTTTTATTTATAATTAATTATAATTTTTAATAAAAAAATATATTTGCAAATGGCATAATTTACAGTGGGACAATACTGATCACTAAAACTTTATAAGGATTTGCTTGTTATTTTACAGCTTTACATAAGAGTGCTATTTTTACGTACCCAAATAAATTGTAAATTTTACTTTTTTTTCATCCAATGATTAATATTTTTTTAATAAATATTAAAAATTTAAAAGATTTTGTGAATTTCTTTTTGGATTTTAAAGAAAATTATTGTTTGTACACCTTCAAATAAAGTGTACATCTTGCACTTCATATATTTATGGATTGGGTAAATTCTACTTATCACTTTAATATAACTAATGAAAAAAAAATTATTCGTGGATAAATGAGATGTGCATTATACATTCCAAATGAATATTTAAGTAGTATTGCTCGATGTTTAAATAGTCATTTTCATCATGTCATTAGGAATAATTTTTTGTATGTCCGTATAAGGTTTTAAAATTATAAATTTTTTCTTTCAAAATTTAAATTATCAAATATACTCTTCAAAGCTCCAAAATATGCAATTTTATTAGTATAGATCAACTACTATTAGTTGACATTTGGACCATGAATCCATGATGCCCTTGCAAAGAAATAATTTTCTTAGGAATATTTTTAGCACATTGATTGAAAGGAATGTTATAATAAGATGTTAAAATAATAAAAAAAAAATTAAAAAGAAATATCTAAGGATAGAATGGTAATGTTGCATAATAAACAAGTTAACTTTTAACCCATCAATTAAAGGAGAAAAATATATTTTGGGTAAAATGTATAGAGACACACTAAATTTTAGCTTACTTGCAAACAGACTCTTACGCAGCGTTTGGTTCGGGTTCAAAGGGGGATATCCCCCCTTTGTACCCAAACGCTATTGGAATGGGGAGGGAATAGATTGGTATACCTATTCCCCACCAAACCCGTTAACAGGAGGATATCTCATTCCCCCCTCCACCCCTGAACAAGCCCACGTGGGCCTCCCGAATAAGACCCCCCTCCCCTTCTCTCTTCACTGTACCCTCCACTTCCGATGCTTCTAACTTTTTTTTTTTTTTCTCTTTTCTTTGCATGCTTCGGTCTTTTTATTATTTTTTTATTTTTTTAAATAAGAATTTTTAATTTTTAAAAAATATTTAAATTTATAAAATTTAAATTTAAAATTTTTTTTATTTTATAAATTTATTTTTTTTTAAATTTTTTATTTAATAAATTTAAAAATTTTATTTTATTCCATTTTGTAAAAAAAATATATTAATTTTAAATTTTTAAAATTTATACAATTTTTTTATAATTGTTTAAAATTTATATAAATTTAAAATTTAAAATTTTTACTCTCACCTAAAATTTAAAAATTAACTTTTTTTTACTCTCACTTAAAATTTTTATAAATATTAAAATTAATAAAAATTAATTATCAATTATAATACTTAACTAAAAATAAGGGTATTTTCGTCATTTAACATAAAAGTCAACTCTTTATTCCTCTTATTCTTCAATCACTTCCAAACACTATTTTTCTTATACCTGGTACTAAACTAAAATCCAACCAAACACAAATTTACAATAGTTCTAGCTTGTTCCAAAAATTATACTTATTCCTGATACTGTTAATTTTCTCTTATACTCCAACCAAACGAAGCCTTAAACTTTTTATTTTGACAATTAGATCTCACTCAGCTTTAGTTTGGTTCAGGTATAAAAAAAGGGAATAAGTTTTTATTCCCTTCTTTATAGCCAAACCCTATTTTGAAAGAGGAAACATCAAATCTCCTATTACTGAAATAAGTTGGTATAAGTCTGAAACTGTTGTTCCATTTTTTTTTTTTGGAACAAATTTGTTCTCACTTCAAAATAAATTTAATTAAAATAAATATAAATTTAATTATTATATTAACTTTTTAATTAATCTAATATTTTAACTACTCTAATTTTTATTAACTGATTATCTAACTATTAAATAATTAACTAATTAATTTATTAATTTATTAAATTATTTGTGGTTAATTAAATTATTAATTAATAATACTCATTGTTAATTATTAATTATTTTATTAATTAATATTTAGTGTTATATAGACGTAGTTAATTAAATAAGTTAATTGATATTTATGGTTATCTAGCGATAAGTTAATTAAAATAGTAAAATTATTATAATTAATATTTTTATGCTAATTAATTAGATAAAATATTATTATTTTAAAATTATAATTGTTCTTATTCTTACCATTTCAATTTAACTATTCAAATATATTTTTTTGATTCCTAGGAACAATCGATTTTCATCCAAATACAAAATTTTTTTTATTTCTGCTTATCCCACAAGAGTTGTATTATCATACCCAAAGACTTTTTTGTAAAGTCCTATTTAGGAAAACCAACAAAAAAATGTATAAATTTTTTTAAAACACTTTAAAAGACACCTCGGAACACGCATAGACCCGCCACATGGATAGAGATTCTCTTATACAAACGGACAGAGTTTTCTTGTACATGCACGGTGTAGCACCTGAATATAATATCAATCACACAAATAACCACAACAACAACAACGAGAATAGATACTGTTGAGACAAAAAAATTTGCCACTTGAGAGAGCAATATGTGGCGTTTACCATTGGCCGAAGGCATTAGCAAACGAAGGGAAGAGACAACCGAAGGAAAGTCTGTTACCGAGCTCGGCTGCATAAAAGTTCAGACACGCAGGACGCGCCGTCGGCTAAGGGCATCAGCCGACAGGAGAAGCAATCGATGAGAGGAATCGCCTTTTATCTAGGATCAAATTTGGTTGAAGGCGACCACCCGACCTCTCTAGTTAATCGACGAAAAAGGCGAGAATCGGAGTCAACTCTCGGATGCGCAAGTCGGAAAAAAAAAAGACTTCAAAAAGAAGGAGTGCAAGATTTAGGCGCAAATCTCGCAATTGACCCGGAACGGCAAGCGACGTCCAGCATTGGAAAGCGCTGAAGATTACGTTCCGATGCAACGATGGGGATGAACCTAGACGGAAACGCGGCCGTTATTCTTTTAGGAAGTTTTGACTCGAAAGGGAGTTGTTCAAGATTTTACAACGATTCTCCCTAAATCACGCCGATAATTCAAATCAGCGCCTAATAATGTAGTTCAGGATATGTATAAATATCCGAACCATCGAAGAAAAAGGGGTCCGGCAACCTCATAAGCCCGGTACCACCCCATCTTCTTCATTTATCTAGGAGTAGTTTAACTTAACTTTTCATACCTACATTTACTGCTTTCCTAGGAGTAGGCTTAATTGTAATCCTTTTATCCCTATCTTCTTTCTTATATCCCATTTTTCAAATCAATATAAAGTGTAAATCGGCCCATTTGGTCGTGTCTTTATTTGTGCATTATGAGTATAAACCGACTCTTCAGTCGTGTCTTTATTTGCTTTTCTTGCGCTTCAAAGTTATAATCGGCTCCTTAGCCGTACATTTATCTCTCTACCCGGTTCGGCTATTCTAAATCAAAACCGGCGATCCCTCTCTACCTCCATAAACCCGTTTCGGCTGTCACTGGTCGTTGCGGTCGTGAAAGTTACCAGAGGAGAACCTGGTCGAGCGGATCCCTCTGTCCTATCGCTTGATTGTTAGCACGCGGCACACTTCGACACCTCTGGAGGGTCACCCAGGGGTCGATCGCGCGCAAGTCACATTTTTGCACCAACATATTGTTTAAACCAGATTTTTCTGCCACGCAAGAAAGTGATGTTAGTTATATGCCCTATAAGCCAATCGGTGACACAACTATAGGGTTAGTATCTTTGTATCTTTCATTAAATTAATAAATTGGCATTTATTCATTCATATTATTGTCAAATATATATATGAATCGTCATTAGAATTAATAGTAAAAGAATCATATTCCTAAGATGTTAGGAATTTGAGACATGTATTCTTTTGTAATTAATTATTAAATGCTCATGATCATAGGATTATCACGAGGGCGGTGATAAATCCGGTTAGATCAGTGTATATTGTGCTTCCCTTATGGGATGACGAGTCTTAAGTCATTAGTGTGGTGATACTAGAGCAAGTATACAGGTGAATGTTGGAGAACATTTTCATTGAGCGTGACCAATCATGAACAATCACATGGATGTCTACTCACTCATCAGTGAATTGTTCTATGCTGTAGTGGTGTGAGTGATCCTTTGACCTGAGGCACCACAGTTATCTTACGTATGGGTTACTGTATTTTTTACTGTGTAAATACTTTATACCCTAATCATGGGTTAAAGTCAACATATGTTGGCTACAGTGGGTCATGCGTAAAGATAGGTGTGTGTTAAGATGGAATCTATCACCCTCGGTAGAGAGGTAATTATCCTATGCTATCTGTTCTTTAAGATATAAAAGTTTTTGGCCAAGACAGTGTGATTTTATGAAAAAAAAGTTTTCATATATCAGTTAATGATAAGATAAGATATATAATTGAGTAATGGGGTTTGACGAGTTATCCATAACATCGGCTCAATTAGGACAAATGATAGAAGGATTTAATCACACGGTAACTACACCTAGAGGTTTAATCTATTATTCATTCTATTTGGATTACCGCGACATACTGCTAGGTGTCACTCGTGGATTGTGGGACCCACATGAGTGATTAAGATAGTTAATCACACTCAATTGGGAGAGTCAAAAATATTTTGGTCCATCGAAAGAAGTTCCGATGGTGACACTTAAGGAGTCTAGTGTCATATCTCACAACCAGATAGAATTGAACCTATGTGGTCACACACAATAAAGGTTGCGTGTGATTTGTGCTTAGAGAATTTATAGAGACCATTTTGCTAAAATGACAAAATAAGAATTTATTTGCTAAGCTGGTTAGCAAAACGTTTATTGTAATATATATATATATATATATATATATATATATATATATATATATAGAGAGAGAGAGAGAGAGAGAGAGAGAGAGAGAGAGAGAGAGAGAGATAGAGTGTCCGGCTACTGTGCTTGTACAAGCACCAAGCAATTGCCGTTAGATCTAATCCTTTGATTAATTCTATTCCTTAGATGATACTATTCTACCAACCACCCACTAAACCCAAGGGGCCCACCATCATCCTAACCACACATTCCTATATCTAAGGGTAAAAAACTCACAAGCACAAATAACTTGGTGCTTTTATAAGCATAGGAGCTCAATTATATATATATATATATATGGGAAAACAAAAACTTACAAACTATTTCTCTCTTTCTCTTTAATTTAATTAATTATTATTTGATTAGTTAAAGAAAGAGAAATGAAAGTGAATTAGTGCGTTCACTCAACTTATTAATTCATGCAATTAAGAAAGGAACAGTAAACGTTTTCCTCCTCTCCTCGTTTCTCTCCTCTCCACTTAATAAATAAGAGAAGTTATTTCCTCTCATTTATGGTGGGGGTTTCTCTCTACTCTTTAACAACTACGAGAGGAGTTTACTCTCCTCTTATTTATGAGTCTTTGGCTTATAATTAAAGGAAGAGAGTAATCTCCTCTAATGATATATAGTAATCATCGAGAATCATAAGAAGTAATCATATGAGAAATCATATAGAATCATATGACGTAATCATTTAGAGTTCTCTTTAATCATCAGAGAGAAGTCTTCCTACAATCATTGGTCTCTATATTATAGTTAATTCTCTTGAAATTGCTAGAATTTGAGAATTAATTATTCTCCACATTGATACAAGAAATCCCGAAAGAAGTTTCGAGATTATATTGTGTGAAGCACATATCCCGGAGCAGCCTTGTGTGGATACTCATAGAGGTTGGACAGTTGTGCGGCTCAAAGGACCGAAAGTTCAGATCCAATATCAACCAACAGACAATTTCGATAATCAGCAAAGGTTGAAATTCTAACCCCTCTTCTAATTAGATTAGAATAATAATTTTTGTGTGTCACACGAGATGATCTTGATACATATATATATGTACATACTAATATCATAAATGTTATGATATTAAGGTACATATAATTAGATCATATTTATAAGATAAAAATTTATTTTCGCTGCATTAAATGCGCATGCACGCGCATCCGTTTCCTTACAAGTGACACGTGGCATACACCGTCGGTTGAAATCATCAGCCGATGAAAAAAGGGACAACCGAAGAAGGGCCTGCGTTATGATCTAGATCAGTTTCAGTCGCGTAGAAACACGACACGTGACACCTGCCACTGGCTGAGGGTATCAGCCGACTAGAGATACAGCCGATAGAAGAATCTGCTGACAAAAGAAGTAGCGGTTCACTTAGGACCGACTTCGATTGACAGTACCCACTAGACCTTCCCAGTCAATCGAAAGAAGAGGCGGGAATCAGAGCCAGCATACGGGGATTTAAATTGATAAAGGAAAGATTTCGAGAATAAATGCGGGTGCGCAATCCGCGATTAACGCGGAACGAAAAGCGGCGTCCAGTATTTGAAGGCGCCGAGGATCATGCTCTGACGCAATAACAAGGGGATGAACTTGGACGGAGAAGCAGAAACTACCTTGATTGAGGGCGTTCAGTTGAAAGGAAGTGGTTGCCAAATATCCAATAACCTCCCCCAATTAACGCTGATAATTCAAATCGGCGCCTAATAATTTGGCTCGGGATGTGTATAAATATCCGAACCATCAAAGAAAAAGGTGTTCGGCAACCTCGTAAGCCCGATACTACCCTAGCTTTTTCATTTATCTAGGAGTAGGTTAACTTAACTTTTCATACCTGCATTTACCCCTTTTTTAGGAGTAGACTTAATTGTAATCCTTCTATCCCTATCTTCTCCCTTGTATCCTCTTCCTAAAATCAATATAAAGTGTAAATCGGCTCATTCGGTCGTGTCTTTATTTGTGCATTTAGAGTGTAAACCAGCTCATCGGCTATGTCTTTATTTGCTTTTCTTGTGCTTTAATACTATAATCGGCTCCTTAGCCGTATATTTACCTCTCTATCCAGTTCGGCTATTCTAAGTCGAAACCGGCGATCCCTCTCTACTTCCGTAAATCCGCTTCAGCTGTCACCGATCGTCGCGGTCGTGAGAGTTACCAGAGGAGAACGCGGCTGAGCAGATCCCTCCTCGGCTCGATCGCTTGATTGTTGGCACGTGGAGCACTTCGACACCTTTGGAGGGTCACCTAGGGGTCGATCGCGCGCAAGCCATATTTTAGCCCCAACACAGATACAACAACTAGATCAAATATCACAAGTATAAACAAAAACTAATCTATATGGATCTGTTAAGGAGTACACAATCACTATTACAATCATGAACAATAATTGTACAATAAAAAGGATTTAAATCACATCGTATAACTGGAATATAAAGGTATAGTCACACCGAACATGTCTATTGACTTGCACTCTCACGTACTATCTCGATCATCACCTCTTGAGATATCTAAAACTGGGGCGGTGAGAAACTAACAAGGGGTCTCCCACTGGGTACTGTAAAAGACAAGCTGTACTTACCAGCCAACGAAAGAAATATAATAGTCAACTGAAATGAAATGACATATCAAATATAGTAGCAACAATATGTTGAAATGAAATAATCAACAGACATACAACTAACTGCAACTGTAATATAAATAGAACGCAAGTACGCATCAACTGGAGGCGGCAGCGGTAGCATATTTGAAGCTGCGCCTTAGATCCCTCCAACTAGGGCTCAGGGGGGATCCCAAGCTTTGAGGAGGCTGGGGGCAATCGGGCGATGCCGGAGAGAGGCGTTGGGGTCCCAGA
>CM054953.1:7654480-7746311 GCA_029168755.2 Tillandsia fasciculata
TTTGACAGAGGCGAGCAAAGAGAGCTCATCGACAGCTAGCTTATTCAACCAGTTCCATCCCCTGCGATTTTCAGGGCAAGTTCAGAGCCGTGGGATGTTGAGAATTGGATCGCGGCAATGGAGAAATATTTGAGAACCTCTTCTCAAGGATGAGCACCAGGTACATTTGGGGGCGCACTATTTGGAAAAGGACGCCGAGATTTGGTGCGTCCGAGTCCGCCCAGTTTGGACCGCCAGGAGTTCAGTTGATGTCGTGGCCTGAGTTTCGGGCTTTGCTACGCGGGGCCTATTTTCCCGATAGTGCAAGCAGAAACTAGAATGGGAATCGCCGACGATTGCAAGCAGGGTGATCGACCTCTTCAGGAGTATATTCGGGAGTTCCAGAGTTGCTGAATAGTGTACCGCATGTCGCCCCCGACGAGGCCCAGAGGGTGGATTTGTTTGAGAGAGGACTGCACCAGGATATTACCACCTTGTTCATTCACATCGGTCACCAACTTTAGATGGCGATAGAGCGTGCTCGATGGTTTCCCGAGGGACAGCGACTATGTCAGAGAGGGACGGAGCGCCAGGGACCAGCTCCGGGGAGAGGCATTCAGTACCGCCTGATTTTGGTCAGACGGGTAGATCGAGACCGTCACAACCCCAGTCTGAAGGCCGTGGATTTCAGAGGAGACAGAGATCAGGAGGTCCCCCACAGCCGAGGCACCACCAGCAATCCAGGATGAGTGTGTCATCTGCGGTGGGCCACATGCAGTGCAGCAGTGTGACTATAGGCAGGGGCGATGCTTTTCGTGTGGACAGACTGGACATTTTCAGGCAGCATGCCCTCGAGCAGTACTTACAGTGATGCCGCTTGCAACAGCCCCCCGCTACCTCTCCCAGAGAAGGAGCTCCTCCGACTTACCGCCAGCCAGATGAGGCCACGACGTCGCGGCAGCCAGGGCGACGACCACCCACATCGAGAGGATGAGATGGGCTACCCGTTTGGAGGGCGCCAGGATAGCAGGTCGCTTGGTACCAGATGTGATACCCCCCTTCCTAGTTGTTTGAGCTGGAGTTTTTTGCACCCCCCTGCATGGTTTGAGTGGATGGAGTGTAGTTTTGGATTGCGGTCACAGCAGGGACAGCATCAACACCACTCTCCTTGTGTTCCTGTTTTAACACCGAAATTGGCGAACGGGACGAAAAATTTCAAAGGACTACTCCAGAAATGGAGACGATGCTGGAACCTGTTCTTGTTTGATTGGGGTGAAGGCATCGGTCCTTTGGAAATTTTCGGACTTTTCGCTATTTTCGGCTGCTTTTCAAATAGAGAGTTGGGGTGATGATGTTCCTGATGCAGATTGCTTGTGGTAGGGGGTGTGTTTTGGTTTCGAGGACGAAACCTTTTAAGGAGGGGAAGTGTAGAGTACTGGGACTTCGGACAGCGCGCCGACCACATATGATGGCCTGGAGTGGTGAGATTGCCTCGGACATGTTGCATCTGAGTTTACAGTTGATGCCGGGTTGATTTGGATCAACGCAGAAGCTCCAGCTCGATTCGGGATTTTTCCGGGCTTTGTATGCCGGTTGAGGATGAGATTTGGGAATTATCGACTTCACAGTGGAGCGCCGGAAATTCGGGAACACTTGGAACAGGTATATATTCAGATTACAGCGCAGTTCGGGAGGTTCCGGACTGACGCGGAAGATCCAGAGGCAAAAAGTGAGTCGGAACTGACATTTTCGGAGCCGGTTTTTGGTTTGAGCACCCCGACTCAACGGATGAGCTTTTTGAAGAGAAAAAGCTGTGGACACGTGTATTTTCGATTTACAGCGGGGTTCGTGTGGTTCCGGGCAGCGGCGGAGGGCCCGAAGGCAAAAAGTGAGTTGGAGTTGGGCTTTTTGCATTATTTTATTATTATTTTTAATAGTTTGTTAATTAATTTTCTTCACTTGCTTGTGACAGTTGTCTTGTTGAGGGGTTTTGGATTTAATGTAAGTTTTTTTTTAAAGTTTTAAACCTTAGCTTTTATTTGATTAGCACTTAATTAGTATGCTTAATTAAGGGGTTTGTGTTGGAGCTCTCAAGGTGGTAACCTCACCCTTGAGATAGCCTCCACCACCACCTACCTCCCTCCTCAAAGCTCTGTAGCCTCCACGAAGCAGCAAAGAAAGCAAGAAAGAAAGAAAGGGAAAAGAGAAAGAAAAGAGAAAAAGAAAGAAAAAGAAAGAAGATGAGGAGAGGAAGATGATCAAGATGGTTTTGGAGTGGTGCTTTTGGGTTTCGGTTTTCCCCTTTTGGCCATTGGAGCTCGTGGTGTGCATCGAGCAACTTTGAGGTAAGATTGAGGTTTTAATTTCGTTTGGATTTATTAGTAGAGTTTTTGAGCTTGGATTTTATGTAGAAAGCTTTGGAATTTTGGTTTTTGATTTGGAGCTTGGGAAATTTTTTGTTGATTTTAATGCAAAAAATTGGATTTTTGGAAAATTTGGTGCTTTGAGAATTTTTTTTGGAAATTTTTGGAGCTAAATTAAGTTTTAGAATTTATTTAATTTTGTAATTTTTTTTGAAATTTTTTTTAAATTTTTTTAAAAAATTTTCCGCCGCCGCTGCGCGCGGCGCTGCGGCCGCGGCGCAGGCAGCGGCGCGGCAGGGGCCGCGCGCAGGCCCGGGCCGCGCGCGGCCGCGCGGGGCGCGCGCGCCGCGGCCGGCCCACGCGCGGGCCCGCGGGCCGCGCGGGCCCCGCGCGGGCGCGCGCTGCGCGCGGGCTGCGCAGCGGGCTGCGCGCGGCGCGCGCAGCGCCGCTGCGCGCTGCGCGCAGCGCCGCTGGGCGCCGCGCAGCGCGCCGCTGGGCGCCGCGCGGCGCGCTCCGCGCGCCGCGCGGCGGGCCCCTGCCCCGCTCGGCCGGTTCCTTGGCCGCGCGTCCGCCGTCTTCGTCGCTCGCGTGCCCCGGGACTTCGTCGACGCCTCGGTTTGCGTGCCGGCCCCGTTTTTCCGCCGACGAGGCCGGTTTCGCCGTCGAGCGTTTTTTTTTCGCCGACGGAGGCCGCTGTTTTTCGCCGTCGACCGCCGTTTTCGCCGTCGACGCTGTTTTTCGCCGTCGACCGCCGTTTTCGCCGCCGCGAGCTGTTTTTCGCCGTCGACTGCTGTTTTTTCGCCGTCGACCGCCGTTTTCGCCGCCGCGAGCTGTTTTTCGCCGTCGACAGCTGTTTTTCGCCGTCGACCGCCGTTTTCGCCGCCGCGAGCTGTTTTTCGCCGTCGACCGCTGTTTTTCGCCGTCGACCGCCGTTTTCGCCGCCGCGAGCTGTTTTTCGCCGTCGACTGCTGTTTTTCGCCGTCGACCGCCGTTTTCGCCGCCGCGAGCTGTTTTTCGCCGTCGACAGCTGTTTTTCGCCGTCGACCGCCGTTTTCGCCGCCGCGAGCTGTTTTTCGCCGTCGACCGCTGTTTTTCGCCGTCGACCGCCGTTTTCGCCGCCGCGAGCTGTTTTTCGCCGTCGACAGCTGTTTTTCGCCGTCGACCGCCGTTTTCGCCGCCGCGAGCTGTTTTTCGCCGTCGACCGCTGTTTTTCGCCGTCGACCGCCGTTTTCGCCGCCGCGAGCTGTTTTTCGCCGTCGACCGCTGTTTTTCGCCGTCGACCGCTGTTTTCGCTGTCGGAGTCTGTTTTTCTCCGACGGAGGCTGTTTTTCGCCGATGAAGGCTGTTTTTCGCGCCGTGCGCTGTTTTTCGCCGATGAAGGGCTGTTTTCGCGCCGCGCGCTGTTTTTCGCTAATGGAGGCTGTTTTTCGTCGCCGGATGCTTGGTTTTCGACCGTTTTGACTGATTTTGCGATTTCTTCTTTCCTGGCAGTTTGCAGTGTAGTTTTAGCATCTGACTGGGACGCGACCTTGTGACTCCGTTTTGCGTGCGGGTTCCGGCATCGTACTTCGGGTTGCGTGCGGACCTCGTGGAGACAAGGTAAGCCCGCTGAGCCCAATTGCAAGTGTCGACAAGCAATTGGGGGCGATCTGAGGTGGGTTGGTTTTCTCTCCAAGTCTACGGACTTCCTTCTAATTCTATTATGATAGGATTGCATGCTAGTTTAAGTGTTTCTTGGAACTTGACTAGCACCCCCGTCATATGTTGCATGTATTCAACCAGACCAATAGAGAACCTTAATCTGGGCTAGGTTCTATTATGCTTTAGACATTCCACACACTGCATTTCCTTCTGGACATAGGGTTCCTCGCCCGGGTAGTGGGCCGAGTGGTCAGAGTTTTGTGGGATGGGTGTTTCACTCGGGCCTGGGGGCTGAGTGGGGTCTGGTGGCTGTGTTAGGCCAGTGTTGGTGGTTTGGGAACCGTTTAGAGTAAACGGTGGTCCCGGGTTTCTAGTTGTTGCATCGTTTTCTCGTCACTACCACGTTGTGATCGTGGATACGTATGTTATCAGGACCTTGAACCCAGAATGCTTTTGAACTCTCATGATTTTGGTATACCAGTGTTTTCCTTCCGTATTCCTAAGGGTCGCCGGAGCTTGTTCTTGTTTGATTGGGCGAAGGTGTCACCCTTGGGAGTTCGGGAAACAAACTCGTTTTCAACTGATTTTCTCAAGAACTAAAATCCATAAAAGCTGGTTTTTCTCAATTTAAGATAGTTTTCAAAAGGGTAAATTTTACCCTCACCCCAAGGGGGTTGAGGAGAAATGATATTTCTTTATAAAGGTCATCTTTTTACTAAATTCCCTCACCCGCCAGGGCGGGGGATCTGGGTTCTAAGGGCTGATTTCGTCTTGGGCCGAAAACAACGGGAGGCGACACCTATAGCCGGTTCTTGTTTGATTGGGGTCGTAGGTAGTAGACTCCCGGGGTTTTCGGACTCTGTGCAGTTCTAGCTGTGGAGCATCTCCAGCCGTGAGTTATGAGTTTGAGTTGCGATAGTTGCCCACTTTAACCGAGAGGGGCCGAATCCCTGAACGGTAAAGGATCGAGAACTTCGATAGGCTGAGCCTAGAGTCTGTTCTTGTTTGATTGGGGTTCTAGGCACCGGTCTATCGGGATTCTCGGACCTTGCCGCGTCAGTCGGCTCTGCTCGTCTATGAGTGGGGTGTCGTTGTGGGAGCCGTATGGAGTGACGGCGGTCCCAGCTGTGTAGCACTTTCTTGAGTGAGTTGTGTTGTGAGGTTGAGTCGTGGAGGGTTCTCCGATTGAGTTGTGCTTTGAGCATCGAGATACCGATCTGTTTGATCGTGGACTATAGCCTGCTGAGCCTGGCATTTCATGCCAGTTATGAGATACTTGTGATACTTGAGTTCGTTGGGGTCGCTCCCCTCGAGCTACGCCCCGGGTGCGATGATGATACCGAGCCTGACGAGGCTGCGATGTTGCGACTAGTTGATACACTAGAGTTCGCTTGAGATTGAGATAGTCCTTGAGGGACACCCTACGTAAGACCAAGTCCTGTTTGGGCGTAGTGGCAGTAGGTGAGCGCAGGCTGCTTGACTGGTCCAAAGTGGGACAGTCATTGAGATTGGGTGTTATGTGAGAGAGTATGCATATCATGTGTCATAGTCGGTTATACTGTTGAGCATAGTACTTATGACCTACTGTCAGTTTTGAGTGGATGCATACCATCATCTGTGTTCTTTCTTGTTGAGCATAGTAGATAGAGGCATGATAGCTGTAGATATTTTTCCAGCTTGTTCTTTCATTATTTCAGTTTCATTCTGTTATCTTATGCCTCTAGTAGACTTAGTGGGCAGACCGTGGTTCTTGGAGACGGTACCCACTGAGAACTACTGTAGGATGTAGTTCTCACACCCTCTGTCGGTGACAGGTTGCTGAGGCTTTCTTCCGTTCCTGCCCGAGCTGGCTTGACGGACCGAGGACAGGGAGTCGCGTGATAGTTCCCTACCAGCATTGTTATTTTAGAGTGAGGTAGATGTACCATCCCGGCTGTGGGAGTTGTTCATGTATTGTTATTTCTAGTTTAGCTATCTCCCCTGTGGATTTGTAGATGTTGTATAGGCTGATTTCTATTTGTATCATCTTGTATTCGGGAGATAGACTTGTATTTTATTTTCAGCTTTCAGTAGTGAGATTTTATATTACAGCTTTTATTACCCGCTCTGATATCTGTATAGCTGTAGTTCTATCTTTTGCAGGTTAGACGCTTCGTCTGTACGGCAGTTTCCGTACAGATGGCGGATCTGTTAGCGAGCCCGGGTCGCAGTTTCGACCCCGGGGCGTGACAGATTAGAGTGGTATCAGAGCCTAGGTTGTAGGTCGTTGAGGACTTAGAAACCCTAGGCTATTGTGGTTGGACATTAGGATGACTACGTGAGAGTCGTGACTTTAGCGAGAGTCCTGATTGAGTTTTTACCTCTCCCAAGGAATGGGATGAGTGATTTTGCTTGTTATTCGCTCAAAGTGATTATGTTGGCTGCAGACAACATAATACTTTTGGAAGGATAACAAGTTCTAGACTCTCGCTGGATTGGGTCGTTTGGTTGTTATGTCCTGACGTTTGTATTTGTTGCAGTTATCTGCGATGCCGCCGAGACGTCGTGCACCGACGAGAGGGCGTTCGGCCTTGGATGAGGAGCCCGAGCGGCAAGGGGCTGAGCACACTGAACAGGAAGAGACAAGCAGGCGCCAGGAAGAAACAGTCAGGCGCCTGGTAGAGGCAGCCAAGCTCCAGAAAGAAAAGGTGGATCGGTTGATCAGACTGTTTGAGCAGAGGACATCTTCAGCAGCGCCCCCAGCAGCGACTTCGTCGACCCCGTCACATATCGCTCCTTTGACAGAGGCAGAGCAAAGAGAGCTCATCGACAGGCTAGCTTATATCAACCAGTTCCATCCCCCGCGATTTTCAGGGCAGAGTTCAGAGCCGTGGGATGTTGAGAATTGGATCGCGGCAATGGAGAAATTATTTGAGAACCTCTTCATCAAGGATGAGCACCAGGTACATTTGGGGGCGCACTATTTGGAAAAGGACGCCGAGATTTGGTGGCGTCGAGTCCGCCCAGTTGGACCGCCAGGAGTTCAGTTGATGTCGTGGCCTGAGTTCCGGGCTTTGCTACGCGGGGCCTATTTTCCCGATAGTGCAAAGCAGAAACTAGAAGGGGATCTCCGACGATTGCAGCAGGGTGATCGACCTCTTCAGGAGTATATTCGGGAGTTCCAGAAGTTGCTGAATAGTGTACCGCATGTCGCCCCCGACGAGGCCCAGAGGGTGGATTTGTTTGAGAGAGGACTGCACCAGGATATTTACCACCTTGTTCATTCACATCGGTCACCAACTTTAGATGCAGCGATAGAGCGTGCTCGATGGGTTTCCCGAGGGACAGCGACTATGTCAGAGAGGGACGGAGCGTCAGGGACCAGCTCCGGGGAGAGGCATTCAGTACCGCCTGAGTTTGGTCAGACGGGTAGATCGAGACCGTCACAACCCCAGTCTGAAGGCCGTGGATTTCAGAGGAGACAGAGATCAGGAGGTCCCCCACAGCCGAGGCACCACCAGCAGTATCAGGATGAGTGTGTCATCTGCGGTGGGCCACATGCAGTGCAGCAGTGTGACTTCAGGCAGGGGCGATGCTTTTCGTGTGGACAGAGTGGACATTTTCAGGCAGCATGCCCTCGAGCAGTACTTACAGTGATGCCGCTTGCAACAGCACCCCCGCTACCTCTCCCAGAGGAAGGAGCTCCTCCGACTTACCGCCAGCCAGATGAGGCCACGACGTCGCGGCAGCCAGGGCGACGACCACCCACATCGAGAGGATGAGATGGGCTACCCGTTTGGAGGGCGCCAGGATAGCAGGTCGCTTGGTACCAGATGTGATACCCCCCTTCCTAGTTGTTTGAGGCTGGAGTTTTTGCACCCCCCTGCATGGTTTGAGGGGATGGAGTGTAGTTTTGGATTGCGGTCACAGCAGGGACAGCATCAACACCACTCTCCTTGCGTTCCTGTTTTAACACCGAAATTGGCGAACGGGACGAAAAATTTCAAAGGACTACTCCAGAAATGGAGACGATGCTGGAACCTGTTCTTGTTTGATTGGGGTGAAGGCATCGGTCCTTTGGAAATTTTCAGACTTTTCGCTATTTTCGGCTGCTTTTCAAATAGAGAGTTGGGGTTGATGATGTTCCTGATGCAGATTGATTGTGGTAGGGGGTGTGTTTTGGTTTCGAGGACGAAACCTTTTAAAGGAGGGGAGAGTGTAGAGTACTGGGACTTCGGACAGCGCGCCGACCACATGTGATGGCCTGGAGTGGTGAGATTGCCTCGGACATGTTGCATTTGAGTTTACAGTTGATGCCGGGTTGATTTGGATCAACGCAGAAGCTCCAGCTCGATTCGGGATTTTTCCGGGCTTTGTATGCCGATTGTGGATGAGATTTGGGAATTACCGACTTCACAGTGGAGCGCCGAAAATTCGGGAACACCTGGAACAGGTACATAATCAGATTACAGCGCAGTTCGGGAGGTTCCGGACTGACGCGGAAGATCCAGAGGTAAAAAGTGAGTCGGAACTGACATTTTCGGAGCCGGTTTTTCGGTTGAGCACCCCGACTCAACGGATGAGCTTTTTGAAGAGAAAAAGCTATGGACACGTGTATTTTCGATTTACAGCGGGGTTCGTGTGGTTCCGGGCAGCGGCGGAAGGCCCGAAGGCAAAAAGTGAGTTGGAGTTGGGCTTTTTGCATTATTTTATTATTATTTTTAATAGTCATGTTAATTAATTTTACTTCACTTGCTTTGTGACAGTTGTCTTGTTGAGGGGTTTTGGATTTTAAATGTAAGTTTTTTAAAGTTTTAAACCTTGGCTTTTAATTTGATTAGCACTTAATTAGTATGCTTAATTAAGGGTTTGTGTTGGAGCCTCTCAAGGGTGGTAACTTCACCCTTGAGATAGCCTCCACCACCACCTACCTCCCTCCCTCAAAGGCTCTGTTGCCTCCACGAAGCAGCAAAGAAAGCAAGAAAGAAAGAAAGGGAAAGAGAGAAAGAAAAGAGAAAAAAGGAAAGAAAAAGAAATAAGATGAGGGAGAGGAAGATGATCAAGATGGTTTTGGAGTGGCTTTTGGGTTTCGGTTTTCCCCTTGGTGGCCATTGGAGCTCGTGGGTGTGCATCGAGCAACTTTGAGGTAAGATTGAGGTGTTTTAATCTCGTTTGGATTTATTAGTAGAGTTTTTGAGCTTGGATTTTATGTTAGAAAGCTTTGGAAATTTTGGTTTTTGATGTTGGAGCTTGGGAAAATTTTTTGTTGATTTTAAATGCAAAAAAATTGGATTTTTGGGAAAAATTTGGTGCTTTGAGAATTTTTTTTTGGAAAATTTTGGAGCTAAATTTAGTTTTAGAATTTATTTAAATTTTTTGTAATTTTTTTGAATTTTTTTTTTAAATTTTTTTAAAAATTTTCCGCCGCCGCTGCGCGCGGCGCTGCCCGGCCGCGCGCAGGCAGACGCGCGCGGCAGGGGCCGTGCGCAGGCCCCGCGGGCCGCGCGCGGGCGCGCGCGGCAGGGCCACGCGCGGGCCCCGCGGGCCGCGCGTGGGCCGCGCGGGCCTGCGCGGGAGCGCGGGCCCCGCGCGGGCGCGCACCGCTGCGCGCAGCGAGCTGCGCGCGGGCGCGCGCAGCGCCGCTGCGCGCTGCGCGCGGCGCCGCTGGGCGCCGCGCGCAGCGCCGCTGGGGCGCCGCGCGGCGCGCTCCGGCGCCGCGCGGCGCGCCCCTGCCCCGCTCGGCCGGTTCCTTGGGCCGCGCGTCCGCCGTCTTCGTCGCTCGGCGTGCCCCGGGACTTCGTCGACGCCTCGGTTTGCGTGCCGGCCCCGTTTTTCCGCCGACGGAGGCCGGTTTCGCCGTCGAGCGTTGTTTTTCGCCGACGGAGGCCGCTGGTTTTCGCCGTCGACCGCCGTTTTCGCCGTCGACAGCTGATTTTCGCCGTCGACCGCCGTTTTCGCCGCCGCGAGCTGTTTTTCGCCGTCGACTGCTGTTTTTCGCCGTCGACCGCCGTTTTCGCCGCCGCGAGCTGTTTTTCGCCGTCGACAGCTGGTTTTCGCCGTCGACCGCCGTTTTCGCCGCCGCGAGCTGTTTTTCGCCGTCGACTGCTGTTTTTCGCCGTCGACCGCCGTTTTCGCCGCCGCGAGCTGTTTTTCGCCGTCGACTGCTGTTTTTCGCCGTCGACCGCCGTTTTCGCCGCCGCGAGCTATTTTTTCGCCGTCGACAGCTGGTTTTCGCCGTCGACCGCCGTTTTCGCCGCCGCGAGCTGTTTTTCGCCGTCGACTGCTGTTTTCGCCGTCGACCGCCGTTTTCGCCGCCGCGAGCTGTTTTTCGCCGTCGACAGCTGGTTTTCGCCGTCGACCGCCGTTTTCGCCGCCGCGAGCTGTTTTTCGCCGTCGACTGCTGGTTTTTCGCCGTCGACCGCCGTTTTCGCCGCCGCGAGCTGTTTTTCGCCGTCGACCGCTGTTTTTCGCCGTCGACCACTGTTTTCGCTGTCGGAGTCTGTTTTTCTCCGACGGAGGCTGTTTTTCGCCGATGAAGGCTGTTTTTCGCGCCGTGCGCTGTTTTTTCGCCGATGAAGGGCTGTTTTCGCGCGCGCGCTGTTTTTCGTTAATGGAGGCTGTTTTTCGTCGCCGGATGCTTGGTTTTCGACCGTTTTGACTGATTTGCGATTTCTTCTTTCCTGGCAGTTTGCAGTGTAGTTTTAGCATCTGACTGGGACGCGACCTTGTGACTCCGTTTTGCGTGCGGGTTCCGGCATCGTACTTCGGGTTGCGTGCGAACCTCGTGGAGACAAGGTAAGCCCGCTGAGCCCAATTGCAAGTGTCGACAAGCAATTGGGGGCGATCTGAGGTGGGTTGGTTTTCTCTCCAAGTCTACGGACTTCCTTCTAATTCTATTATGATAGGATTGCATGCTAGTTTAAGTGTTTCTTGGAACTTAACTAGCACCCCCGTCATATGTTGCATGTATTCAACCAGACCAATAGAGAACCTTAATCTGGGCTAGGTTCTATTATGCTTTAGACATTCCACACACTGCATTTCCTTCTGGACATAGGGTTCCTCGCCCGGGTAGTGGGCCGAGTGGTCAGAGTTTTGTGGGATGGGTGTTTCACTCGGGCCTGGGGGCTGAGTGGGGTCTGGTGGCTGTGTTAGGCCAGTGTTGGTGGTTTGGCAACCGTTTAGAGTAAACGGTGGTCCCGGATTCCTAGTTGTTGCATCGTTTTCTCGTCACTACCACGTTGTGATCGTGGGATACGTATGTTATCAGGACCTTGAACCCAGAATGCTTTTGAACTCTCATGATTTTGGTATACTAGTGTTTTCCTTCCGTATTCCTAAGGGTCGCCGGAGCTTGTTCTTGTTTGATTGGGCGAAGGTGTCACCCTTGGGAGTTCGGGAAACAAACTCGTTTTCAACTGATTTTCTCAAGAACTAAAATCCATAAAAGCTGGTTTTTCTCAATTTAAGATAGTTTTCAAAAGGGTAAATTTTACCCTCACCCCAAGGGGGTTGAGGAGAAATGATATTTCTTTATAAAGGTCATCTTTTTACTAAATTCCCTCACCCGCCAGGGCGGGGGATCTGGGTTCTAAGGGCTGATTTCGTCTTGGGCCGAAAACAACGGGAGGCGACACCTATAGCCGGTTCTTGTTTGATTGGGGTCGTAGGTAGTAGACTCCCGGGGTTTTTCGGACTCTGTGCAGTTCTAGCTGTGGAGCATCTCCAGCCGTGAGTTATGAGTTTGAGTTGCGATAGTTGCCCACTTTAACCGAGAGGGGCCGAATCCCTGAACGGTAAAGGATCGAGAACTTCGATAGGCTGAGCCTAGAGTCTGTTCTTGTTTGATTGGGGTTCTAGGCACCGGTCTATCGGGATTCTCGGACCTTGCCGCGTCAGTCGGCTCTGCTCGTCTATGAGTGGGGTGTCGTAGCGGGAGCCGTATGGAGTGACGGCGGTCCCAGCTGTGTAGCACTTTCTTGAGTGAGTTGTGTTGTGAGGTTGAGTCGTGGAGGGTTCTCCGATTGAGTTGTGCTTTGAGCATCGAGATACCGATCTGTTTGATCGTGGACTATAGCCTGCTGAGCCTGGCATTTCATGCCAGTTATGAGATACTTGTGATACTTGAGTTCGTTGGGGTCGCTCCCCTCGAGCTACGCCCCGGGTGCGATGATGATACCGAGCCTGACGAGGCTGCGATGTTGCGACTAGTTGATACACTAGAGTTCGCTTGAGATTGAGATAGTCCTTGAGGGACACCCTACGTAAGACCAAGTCCTGTTTGGGCGTAGTGGCAGTAGGTGAGCGCAGGCTGCTTGACTGGTCCAAAGTGGGACAGTCATTGAGATTGGGTGTTATGTGAGAGAGTATGCATATCATGTGTCATAGTCGGTTATACTGTTGAGCATAGTACTTATGACCTACTGTCAGTTTTGAGTGGATGCATACCATCATCTGTGTTCTTTCTTGTTGAGCATAGTAGATAGAGGCATGATAGCTGTAGATATTTTTCCAGCTTGTTCTTCCATTATTTTAGTTTCATTCTGTTATCTTATGCCTCTAGTAGACTTAGTGGGCAGACCGTGGTTCTTGGAGACGGTACCCACTGAGAACTACTGTAGGATGTAGTTCTCACACCCTCTGTCGGTGACAGGTTGCTGAGGCTTTCTTCCGTTCCTGCCCGAGCTGGCTTGACGGACCGAGGACAGGGAGTCGCGTGATAGTTCCCTACCAGCATTGTTATTTTAGAGTGAGGTAGATGTACCATCCCAGGCTGTGGGAGTTGTTCATGTATTGTTATTTCCAGTTTTAGCTATCTCCCCTGTGGATTTGTAGATGTTGTATAGGCTGATTTCTATTTGTATCATCTTGTATTCGGGAGATAGACTTGTATTTTATTTTCAGCTTTCAGTAGTGAGATTTTATATCACAGCTTTTATTACCCGCTCTGATATCTGTATAGCTGTAGTTCTATCTTTTACAGGTTAGACGCTTCGTCTGTACGGCAGTTTCCGTACAGACGGCGGATCTGTTAGCGAGCCCAGGTCGCAGTTTCGACCCCGGGGCGTGACAAATCCCCTCAAGATCTTGCATCTACGCCAATATTTCATCACCAGTAAATAGCTTTGGTGCACAACCCCTCTCTTTAGTGCCATCAAAAGAAGACTTATCATTCCTCCATTTGTGATTAGTAGGCAAATAGCGTCGGTGACCCATATAACATTGCTTACCACCATTAGTTAACCTAACGAAAAAAGTATTCTTATTACAGCAAGGACATGCTAGTTTTCCTTTCGTACTCCATCCGGATAAGTTACCATAAGCCGAAAAATCATTAATGGTCCATAGTAAAGCCGCATGCAATTGAAAATTTTGTCGAATAGATACATCAAATGTTTCAACCCCGACATCTCATAACTCCTTTAACTCATTTATTAATGGTTGGAGATATATACCAATTGCATCTCCAGGACTCTCAGGTCCAAGAATAAGCATCGATAGAATGAAATTAAATTGTTTCATGCACATCCAAGGTGGCAAATTGTATGGAATTAATATTACCGGCCAAATACTATATGGTTTTCTCGAATCTCCAAATGGTTGGAAACCATCACTAGCAAGACCTAGTCTCACATTTCGAGGCTCCAATGCAAATGATTCATGAAGTTCATTAAAAGATCTCCATGCCATTGAATCAGCTGGATGTCGCATGACTCCATCATCAACCCTTTGATCAAAATGCCATCGCATTGAAGATGATGTCTTCTTAGACATAAACAACCTCTGAAGTCTAGGCTTTAGCGGGAAATAGCGTAATGACTTCATAGGTAATCTTTTGCCACTTGCCTGTTGCTTTGTTTCACCGCTATGCTTATCATGCTTCCATCTGGAAGCACCACAAACTTTACACGAGTTAGAATCTACATTCTCCTTCCAATATAGCATACAATTATTGATACATGCATCAATTTTTTTGTAAGAAAGAGAAAGATCTTGAATAATCTTCTTTGCCTCATAATATGAATTTGGAAAATTTGTCCCACTCGGTAGAAGTTCTTCTTTCAATAATTGTAACAATATAGTAAATAATGTATTACTCCATCCACCAAGACTCTTAATATGAAGTAATTTGACTAGCAAAGACAATTTTGAGCTCTTGGAACCATCGTATAATGATTGATTAGAGTCTCTTAATAACCTATAAAATTTCTTTGCTTCATCATTTGGTTCTTCTTCTAGCTCGTCATTACTCATTGAATTAAAGTTCTCAAAGTTTCTATTGTCATCACTTAATTCAGGATATAAATCCCTTATAATTTCATGCATCTCATTATCACTCTCGTCTTCTTCAATTTCCTCCTCATCATCACTATCTGACTCAGATTGGGGCTCATCCGACCTTTCACCGTGATGATACCAAAAAGTATAATTTTGAACTATTCCGTATACCTTCATATGTGTCTCAACTAGCTCTCGAGTTCCGGAATATGTGTTGCTACATTTTACACATGGACATCGAATTTCCTTATTCTTTCCGATCCTCTTGAAAGCATAATTCAAAAAACTTTGAACTCCCATTTCATATGTTTCACTAAGTCGATCATCAACAAGCTCCATCCAACGCTTACTAGGTGCCATTTTCTGATAAATGGATAATAATAAGCTAAAAATGTAAAAAATAGAGAGAAAATATAATGAGTAATTACATTCAATGTCAAGAGAATTACAAATATATATATATATATATATATATATATATATATATATATATATATATATATATATATATATATATATATGAGGATAATTTTCTTTATGCCCCTAAAAACTTGCGAAATTTTCTATACACCAAACATTTCAAATATGCCTTTGAGAAGATTCTATTTGAAACTTGCGAAATATAAAAGGAGTGCTCAACAACCAATAAATTTTCTTTGTTGAAAACTTAAAACAGCAAGTAATAGCATCATTTAACCCTCAAATTAAAACCATCATATCACTAAACCATTACATGTGTGAATATGTAAGCATCTTTGGTTACCCAATCCTAGCTTCCTTATTGCATGCTACACAATGATTTATTTTTTCTTTTAAGAACTATAACAGATAAAGGCCAAAACATTCAAATTTAGACAAAAATAAAATTTCTAATTCAATAAATAGACAAACAAATAAGAAAATAGATTTAAAGTACAGATATAGAAAGTAGTAGTTGCAATAACCTGTAACAAAGTAGCCTTGATTAGTTATCGCACGTCCAATTCTCCTAAGAATGATAATCTCCAAGAGCTGTCACCAAAAAGCAAGCAATTAAATAGAGAGACAGAGCAAATTGATCAATTAGAATTGAGACTAAAATTGTGTGCTTTTTTCAGCATATTAAATATCAAAAAGCATCTCATCCTGCATTTTTTACTAGGCATATGTGTGGGGAGTCTATCCAAACAATATCTTAATTAAAATGGGCTTTCTAGTTTTATCTTTTTGCTATTGATAATCTCAACTTTGATTGTTCAAATTTGACTTATCTTGATTAGTTAAATTGGAAAGTTTATTAAATCTAATTATTATCCCATTAAATTTGATGGTTCAAGTGCTTTTCAGCAAATGAAACTATATATTTTACTGACAAATAATAGCTCATTGCTACTAGAACTATTAAAATTAGTAAAAATCCCATCTTAAATAAGAAACTTAACTCAAATTAAAGCAATTTGACATTGAGGGATTACTAGCCAAAAAAAAAAATAAAGTTGGGCTTCTGTTTATAATTTTACTTCATGCATTTTGCAAAATTTAAGAACTATTGCCACATGTATTATTTGTAGTAGTCAATCTAGATAGCTTCTATTCTTTCAAACAGGAAAGAAAAATAGAATTGATTTTTCTTAGAATTGCAAAACATTACAAATAGTTGATACATCTATATATAAATCTGTTTGATCACCACAAATTTATCCTAAAAGTTTTTTACTTTCAAACAAGAAACAACATAAAACAAAATTTTCATTTTAGGGCAGAATAGTCTTCTTCCCTTTCCTTTTCGCTGACTATTTTAGCAACTAAAGTGACTTCAAATCAAACATAAAATTAAAACACAGCTATTATATAGAGAAAGGCATAATGGAGAAACCAAAATAAAGTTTTCAATCCATTAGTTTTTCAATAAAAGAGTATCTTTTCTTATTTGGTAAATCAAATTAAAGCCTGTAGGAACAAATACTTTAATTAGATTGAAGACATAAAGTAAAAATATAGATGAATCAATACCAAATATATAGAATTTAATCAAAAATGCACAAAATCTCAGTAGTTTTTTTAAAAAATTATCATAAACTTATGCATTACATGCGAAACTCAATTCGGTGACTAATTCTTACAAAAAAGGGATAAGAACATACAATATCCTATTGAAAATTTGGGTGCTTTGCAACAGCTTGCCTGGAGCTTTAGATAGCTCTTATTGTCAAGCTGCTAACAAAAAAAAAAATTACAAACCTAAATTCTGAAATAGGGATTTTATACCCAAAATTACAAGGAATAGATAGGAACTAGTAGGAAACCCCCTTCAATCCTTCAGCATCTACATTTACTACTAATTGAGTATTAACTTGGAACAAGAATATTAATAAAACATAACCCTACCCCTAAACCCCAAAAAAAAAAAAAAAAATAGAGATGAGAGAAAAAAATTAAACTTCTTGAATCTAGAATATTGTATTTTAAATTTTCACCAACCCTACAAGATTAGGTTTTCTTTAGTTTCAAAAACTATTAGGAACAAATATATTAAGAGAAGATAAAGAAATATAAAAAAAAAGAAGATATAAAACCTAGAAAGTATCAGATGGTAAGTTGGGAGAAATAGAGGTTGAGAATAATTGTATTGAACCTTAAGCTCACCCAAAAGTTTGTTTAATTGCTCGCTCTGGCCTAAATCTTGCACCTTGGTCGCTCAGCCATGTAGATATGGTCGCTCACTTTCTTGCCCAAATGCAGTATCTTGGTTGCTCTGCCGATGCCGATGTTGAGGGCTTTAAGTGATACGGTGAGGAAAGAGGGAGTGGTAGGAGAGGGGAAGGGATGGGCAGGTTGAGAAGAAACCCTAAGGGAGAAGAGGGAGAAGCAGAACAGTTAGGTGAAAAAAATGGCGGGGTACAAAAAAAAAAGGCGCCATTTTTTTTCCCTGTAGATCGCGCCTTTAGTATGGTGCTTTTGCGACGGGCCTAAGCCGACTTTAGACAACTAGTAAATTTTTGGTCAAAATTTGGTTACTTTTAGACAGCCCAACGGGCCATTACATTTTTTGCACATTTAGTAACCACTTGCTGGACTGGTCATCTAAAGTTAGTCGTTAAAAAATCCTTTTCTTGTAGTGGCGGTTACCTAAACCTTTCCTCTCCCCCTGCCTCTTCTCCTACCGTTACGCCGCCGGCCGCCGCCGTCCCTAGTCGGAGAAGAAGAAGCAACAAAGAGAACTTCAAGATCTCGGTTTGGGTTGGAAAGGAAAGTAGCAAGGAGGCTTAGATCACTCCAAACCGCATCTGGAGTCTTCTCTGTGCGTTGGAGACCCGAGCCGAGGAACCCCGACGCCCTGCTCCGCCGCGCGCCGCCGGCGGAGATCCCTCTCTTCTTCCTTTGCTCCGACGAGGTTAGTTCATACCTTTTCTTTGTTTTTACTGCCCCTTGAACACCTCCAGTCTCTTACTGACGTCGAGAGGATCTTCCTCATGAAGCCCCGAACGCTCGAGTGCTCCGGTTAACCGGCGGGAGCAACAGGGTCGCCGGAACCCTAGTTTGGGCCAGATCTGAGAGGGGGTTCCATCCGACCGTTGAAATCAAGATCTGCCACGTTGGAAATCCACCTTTGGTCGACTGTAAGCTCTCCACAAAGTTTGGGAGGGATCGGGCGAGGATCGAGCTCGTACAAAGAAGCCCTAGTTTCGGGTCATCTTCTTCTTGGCCGAGCTTCGCCGCCCGGCGCCGCCGCTGCCCCACACCGCTGGCCACACACTTGAGAAGCTTCATAGCACCAAGGGAAAATTTTATGTGCAATAGTTTGGACCTCAAGACCCGCAGTTGAAAATCCGCCATTAAAGCACCCCAAGCTTGCCCGAGCTTCGTCTCCGGCCGCCGCCGCCGCTTCCAGCCGCCGGAAGACCACCCAGGTAACTCGATTATGTTGCATGTAGTTCATCTAAACCCTTGCATGGATCAAAAGAGCCATTTTCACCTAACCTTCCATGGATGCTCTCAAGGTGGCCGCAAGAAGGATTTTTCCGGCAAACTGCATCACGGGGCCGCCGGAGTTGGGTCTGGTGGTGACCGAAACATCTCTGGGAACTTTCTCCCACTACTGCTTGCCTCTGTTGGCAACTTGAACCCGAACTGTGCAGAGCTCGGCCAAACCGAGCCCTAGCATTATTGGTGTTTGAACCACCTTGCACCGGCGATCTTTCCGGCGGGTCTGCGACGCTCCAAAGGTGAGCCCTCGACTCTGTTGATCTTCCTAAACATGATGCTTATGCTAATTACTGGTTAGAATGACTAGTTAAGTTGGTTTAATAAGCTAGGCTTTGTGGACTTAGTTTTTTATGGACCCGACTTTGTTCTCGGGCTCCGTGTCACCTTCTATCAGCGAGCACGGGTTTGCTTACGTCGAGGCCCATCTGCTGGTGCTTTCGGTTAGTGTTAAAACCCCTCGGATTTTGTAAACGAGTCGAAACGGGTGTTATTTCAGGGTAATTATGTAATTTTAGAAAACCCTGGGGACTTAAATACAAATGTAACTTCATGGCTGTCACATGCAGTGGGTTTATAATCTATAAACTTTTCATTAGAGTTCCAATGGTCTTCGTTGAGGGGGAATCGGTTAACGAACCGTAAATCGGCGAAATTATCGGTTTAACGACTTCCGGCGCGAGTTTTGCGTATTTCGAAGTAATGAATCGATTAGTAGATGTTATTACCTGTCCTTGGTTATTCCCGGCACTGTCCTAGCTGGTCCAATAGCTTTCGTTTCGTGTCGGTGGCTTCCGGTGCCAAAATCGGCCCTTCCGAAAGTATTGTAGTAATTATGACTCCGATCGAGCATCGATTTTGGCAAAGTAGCCTTTGGCTGTCTAGGAATCTTAAATTAGTCATTATGGAACAGCGTATGAAGTTTCGTCCCGTTTGGAAACTTGTAGACTCTATTTGGGTCATAGTTAGTCGTTTAATGGATTTCCGGAAAAATACAATAGAAGCCGGGATTTGGGAAAGTCCCCCGTTTAACTATTTAGACATTGTTGTGTTGTCGTGTTGGGTATGAGTGAGTCTGTTACTGATACTAGTTATTGTTCAGGGCCCAGCAGTTCAGCACCAGTACCCTAGTAGTCTAGCAGGCTTCGGGACTGCCTACACTAAGGTGGGTTTATCTTCGGTCCGGGTTTTATCACTTCAGCCCTCTGGGTACTATTGTTAGTCGGACACCTGTTTTTCATACTAGCCCTGATCATGCTTTTGTGCTTTCGTAGACTGCTTATATCTTGCTCTACTTAGACATATCCTGCTTACTTATCATCAGATATATATATATATATATATATATATATATATATATATATATATATATATATATATATATCAATACAGTAGCTTTATTTGGACTTATCATGCCTGCTTGGTCACTATACTGCTTTTGTTTCGATATATATGATTCTTATCTATCAGACTTGCATGAGATGACCTATGATTGATATACAGACATCTGCATCCCTATTGGGATCTCGACTTGTTGCCGACTACCCGGTCTTTAGACCGCGAGCTTGAGCATTAGCATATGACTGCCACGCACCGCTGTACTTCACGACGGTTTGGCCACCGTCACAGTGTTCTTTACCGGTAAAGTGGTCGACAGGATGACCCGTGAGCCCCCAGATAGCACTTGTTGGTGCGGGGTTATGTCAGTCCGATAGGTGCCCGATAGTGGCTTTAGCCTGAGGTCCCCGTGACCAATAGTGGCATCGATTGGGTACTTGCTTTTCATTATTGATGCATAGCTTACATTTTTGTATTCTAGCATGCCTTGTTGATTTATTCTGTACCCATATTTGCTCAGTTATATTATTGACTTATCTGTAGACTTTTCTTGATTATCAGCTTTTACCTATTGATCTATTTACTATTTGCAGATTATTGTATGCCAGTAGGTACGATTTGTTATTTCTCGGCTCGTCGTGCCCACTGGGATACATTGTATGTTGTATCTCACACCCTCTTGGTGACCACCATTTCAGGTCCGTCGGGTGGAGGGATATCGGGACCTGCGAGTGAGGCTGTTACAATAGAGCTGTCCGCGTGATGTTTATCCTAGCTGTTTTGGTTTATGTTATCATGATTAGTAGTGGATTTGGATTTTATACTTTTCTGATGTTATCTGACTTTTAGTAGTTATTTAGAATTGATGTAACGGAGTTTACTTTTATTTTGTTTAGTTTTAAATTATGTTAGTAGACTTTGATTGTGCTTGTTGTATTTGCCTAGCCGTGCATGCATAGGGGAGATTCTGTCCGTGTGGATAGAGAATTTTTTATACATACGACGATCTGTTTGCGCCTGGATTTTGTTACTCTGATTTTCAAAAAAAAAAAAAAATTTAGACCGATTTTTACATCTCAGGGCGTGACATAGATATAGTTAAATTTTTTATTTATAATTAATTATAATTTTTAATAAAAAAATATATTTGCAAATGGCATAATTTACAGTGGGACAATACTGATCACTAAAACTTTATAAGGATTTGCTTGTTATTTTACAGCTTTACATAAGAGTGCTATTTTTACGTACCCAAATAAATTGTAAATTTTACTTTTTTTTCATCCAATGATTAATATTTTTTTAATAAATATTAAAAATTTAAAAGATTTTGTGAATTTCTTTTTGGATTTTAAAGAAAATTATTGTTTGTACACCTTCAAATAAAGTGTACATCTTGCACTTCATATATTTATGGATTGGGTAAATTCTACTTATCACTTTAATATAACTAATGAAAAAAAAATTATTCGTGGATAAATGAGATGTGCATTATACATTCCAAATGAATATTTAAGTAGTATTGCTCGATGTTTAAATAGTCATTTTCATCATGTCATTAGGAATAATTTTTTGTATGTCCGTATAAGGTTTTAAAATTATAAATTTTTTCTTTCAAAATTTAAATTATCAAATATACTCTTCAAAGCTCCAAAATATGCAATTTTATTAGTATAGATCAACTACTATTAGTTGACATTTGGACCATGAATCCATGATGCCCTTGCAAAGAAATAATTTTCTTAGGAATATTTTTAGCACATTGATTGAAAGGAATGTTATAATAAGATGTTAAAATAATAAAAAAAAAATTAAAAAGAAATATCTAAGGATAGAATGGTAATGTTGCATAATAAACAAGTTAACTTTTAACCCATCAATTAAAGGAGAAAAATATATTTTGGGTAAAATGTATAGAGACACACTAAATTTTAGCTTACTTGCAAACAGACTCTTACGCAGCGTTTGGTTCGGGTTCAAAGGGGGATATCCCCCCTTTGTACCCAAACGCTATTGGAATGGGGAGGGAATAGATTGGTATACCTATTCCCCACCAAACCCGTTAACAGGAGGATATCTCATTCCCCCCTCCACCCCTGAACAAGCCCACGTGGGCCTCCCCGAATAAGACCCCCCTCCCCTTCTCTCTTCACTGTACCCTCCACTTCCGATGCTTCTAATTTTTTTTTTTTTTTCTCTTTTCTTTGCATGCTTCGGTCTTTTTATTATTTTTTTATTTTTTTAAATAAGAATTTTTAATTTTTAAAAAATATTTAAATTTATAAAATTTAAATTTAAAATTTTTTTTATTTTATAAATTTATTTTTTTTTTAATTTTTTATTTTAATAAATTTAAAAATTTTATTTTATTCCATTTTTGTAAAAAAATATATTAATTTTAAATTTTTAAAATTTATACAATTTTTTTATAATTGTTTAAAATTTATATAAATTTAAAATTTAAAATTTTTACTCTCACCTAAAATTTAAAAATTAACTTTTTTTTACTCTCACTTAAAATTTTTATAAATATTAAAATTAATAAAAATTAATTATCAATTATAATACTTAACTAAAAATAAGGGTATTTTCGTCATTTAACATAAAAGTCAACTCTTTATTCCTCTTATTCTTCAATCACTTCCAAACACTATTTTTCTTATACCTGGTACTAAACTAAAATCCAACCAAACACAAATTTACAATAGTTCTAGCTTGTTCCAAAAATTATACTTATTCCTGATACTGTTAATTTTCTCTTATACTCCAACCAAACGAAGCCTTAAACTTTTTATTTTGACAATTAGATCTCACTCAGCTTTAGTTTGGTTCAGGTATAAAAAAAGGGAATAAGTTTTTATTCCCTTCTTTATAGCCAAACCCTATTTTGAAAGAGGAAACATCAAATCTCCTATTACTGAAATAAGTTGGTATAAGTCTGAAACTGTTGTTCCATTTTTTTTTTTTGGAACAAATTTGTTCTCACTTCAAAATAAATTTAATTAAAATAAATATAAATTTAATTATTATATTAACTTTTTAATTAATCTAATATTTTAACTACTCTAATTTTTATTAACTGATTATCTAACTATTAAATAATTAACTAATTAATTTATTAATTTATTAAATTATTTGTGGTTAATTAAATTATTAATTAATAATACTCATTGTTAATTATTAATTATTTTATTAATTAATATTTAGTGTTATATAGACGTAGTTAATTAAATAAGTTAATTGATATTTATGGTTATCTAGCGATAAGTTAATTAAAATAGTAAAATTATTATAATTAATATTTTTATGCTAATTAATTAGATAAAATATTATTATTTTAAAATTATAATTGTTCTTATTCTTACCATTTCAATTTAACTATTCAAATATATTTTTTTGATTCCTAGGAACAATCGATTTTCATCCAAATACAAAATTTTTTTTATTTCTGCTTATCCCACAAGAGTTGTATTATCATACCCAAAGACTTTTTTGTAAAGTCCTATTTAGGAAAACCAACAAAAAAATGTATAAATTTTTTTAAAACACTTTAAAAGACACCTCGGAACACGCATAGACCCGCCACATGGATAGAGATTCTCTTATACAAACGGACAGAGTTTTCTTGTACATGCACGGTGTAGCACCTGAATATAATATCAATCACACAAATAACCACAACAACAACAACGAGAATAGATACTGTTGAGACAAAAAAATTTGCCACTTGAGAGAGCAATATGTGGCGTTTACCATTGGCCGAAGGCATTAGCAAACGAAGGGAAGAGACAACCGAAGGAAAGTCTGTTACCGAGCTCGGCTGCATAAAAGTTCAGACACGCAGGACGCGCCGTCGGCTAAGGGCATCAGCCGACAGGAGAAGCAATCGATGAGAGGAATCGCCTTTTATCTAGGATCAAATTTGGTTGAAGGCGACCACCCGACCTCTCTAGTTAATCGACGAAAAAGGCGAGAATCGGAGTCAACTCTCGGATGCGCAAGTCGGAAAAAAAAAAGACTTCAAAAAGAAGGAGTGCAAGATTTAGGCGCAAATCTCGCAATTGACCCGGAACGGCAAGCGACGTCCAGCATTGGAAAGCGCTGAAGATTACGTTCCGATGCAACGATGGGGATGAACCTAGACGGAAACGCGGCCGTTATTCTTTTAGGAAGTTTTGACTCGAAAGGGAGTTGTTCAAGATTTTACAACGATTCTCCCTAAATCACGCCGATAATTCAAATCAGCGCCTAATAATGTAGTTCAGGATATGTATAAATATCCGAACCATCGAAGAAAAAGGGGTCCGGCAACCTCATAAGCCCGGTACCACCCCATCTTCTTCATTTATCTAGGAGTAGTTTAACTTAACTTTTCATACCTACATTTACTGCTTTCCTAGGAGTAGGCTTAATTGTAATCCTTTTATCCCTATCTTCTTTCTTATATCCCATTTTTCAAATCAATATAAAGTGTAAATCGGCCCATTTGGTCGTGTCTTTATTTGTGCATTATGAGTATAAACCGACTCTTCAGTCGTGTCTTTATTTGCTTTTCTTGCGCTTCAAAGTTATAATCGGCTCCTTAGCCGTACATTTATCTCTCTACCCGGTTCGGCTATTCTAAATCAAAACCGGCGATCCCTCTCTACCTCCATAAACCCGTTTCGGCTGTCACTGGTCGTTGCGGTCGTGAAAGTTACCAGAGGAGAACCTGGTCGAGCGGATCCCTCTGTCCTATCGCTTGATTGTTAGCACGCGGCACACTTCGACACCTCTGGAGGGTCACCCAGGGGTCGATCGCGCGCAAGTCACATTTTTGCACCAACATATTGTTTAAACCAGATTTTTCTGCCACGCAAGAAAGTGATGTTAGTTATATGCCCTATAAGCCAATCGGTGACACAACTATAGGGTTAGTATCTTTGTATCTTTCATTAAATTAATAAATTGGCATTTATTCATTCATATTATTGTCAAATATATATATGAATCGTCATTAGAATTAATAGTAAAAGAATCATATTCCTAAGATGTTAGGAATTTGAGACATGTATTCTTTTGTAATTAATTATTAAATGCTCATGATCATAGGATTATCACGAGGGCGGTGATAAATCCGGTTAGATCAGTGTATATTGTGCTTCCCTTATGGGATGACGAGTCTTAAGTCATTAGTGTGGTGATACTAGAGCAAGTATACAGGTGAATGTTGGAGAACATTTTCATTGAGCGTGACCAATCATGAACAATCACATGGATGTCTACTCACTCATCAGTGAATTGTTCTATGCTGTAGTGGTGTGAGTGATCCTTTGACCTGAGGCACCACAGTTATCTTACGTATGGGTTACTGTATTTTTTACTGTGTAAATACTTTATACCCTAATCATGGGTTAAAGTCAACATATGTTGGCTACAGTGGGTCATGCGTAAAGATAGGTGTGTGTTAAGATGGAATCTATCACCCTCGGTAGAGAGGTAATTATCCTATGCTATCTGTTCTTTAAGATATAAAGTTTTTGGCCAAGACAGTGTGATTTTATGAAAAAAAAGTTTTCATATATCAGTTAATGATAAGATAAGATATATAATTGAGTAATGGGGTTTGACGAGTTATCCATAACATCGGCTCAATTAGGACAAATGATAGAAGGATTTAATCACACGGTAACTACACCTAGAGGTTTAATCTATTATTCATTCTATTTGGATTACCGCGACATACTGCTAGGTGTCACTCGTGGATTGTGGGACCCACATGAGTGATTAAGATAGTTAATCACACTCAATTGGGAGAGTCAAAAATATTTTGGTCCATCGAAAGAAGTTCCGATGGTGACACTTAAGGAGTCTAGTGTCATATCTCACAACCAGATAGAATTGAACCTATGTGGTCACACACAATAAAGGTTGCGTGTGATTTGTGCTTAGAGAATTTATAGAGACCATTTTGCTAAAATGACAAAATAAGAATTTATTTGCTAAGCTGGTTAGCAAAACGTTTATTGTAATATATATATATATATATATATATATATATATATATATATATATAGAGAGAGAGAGAGAGAGAGAGAGAGAGAGAGAGAGAGAGATAGAGTGTCCGGCTACTGTGCTTGTACAAGCACCAAGCAATTGCCGTTAGATCTAATCCTTTGATTAATTCTATTCCTTAGATGATACTATTCTACCAACCACCCACTAAACCCAAGGGGCCCACCATCATCCTAACCACACATTCCTATATCTAAGGGTAAAAAACTCACAAGCACAAATAACTTGGTGCTTTTATAAGCATAGGAGCTCAATTATATATATATATATATATGGGAAAACAAAAACTTACAAACTATTTCTCTCTTTCTCTTTAATTTAATTAATTATTATTTGATTAGTTAAAGAAAGAGAAATGAAAGTGAATTAGTGCGTTCACTCAACTTATTAATTCATGCAATTAAGAAAGGAACAGTAAACGTTTTCCTCCTCTCCTCGTTTCTCTCCTCTCCACTTAATAAATAAGAGAAGTTTATTTCCTCTCATTTATGGTGGGGGTTTCTCTCTACTCTTTAACAACTACGAGAGGAGTTTACTCTCCTCTTATTTATGAGTCTTTGGCTTATAATTAAAGGAAGAGAGTAATCTCCTCTAATGATATATAGTAATCATCGAGAATCATAAGAAGTAATCATATGAGAAATCATATAGAATCATATGACGTAATCATTTAGAGTTCTCTTTAATCATCAGAGAGAAGTCTTCCTACAATCATTGGTCTCTATATTATAGTTAATTCTCTTGAAATTGCTAGAATTTGAGAATTAATTATTCTCCACATTGATACAAGAAATCCCGAAAGAAGTTTCGAGATTATATTGTGTGAAGCACATATCCCGGAGCAGCCTTGTGTGGATACTCATAGAGGTTGGACAGTTGTGCGGCTCAAAGGACCGAAAGTTCAGATCCAATATCAACCAACAGACAATTTCGATAATCAGCAAAGGTTGAAATTCTAACCCCTCTTCTAATTAGATTAGAATAATAATTTTTGTGTGTCACACGAGATGATCTTGATACATATATATATGTACATACTAATATCATAAATGTTATGATATTAAGGTACATATAATTAGATCATATTTATAAGATAAAAATTTATTTTCGCTGCATTAAATGCGCATGCACGCGCATCCGTTTCCTTACAAGTGACACGTGGCATACACCGTCGGTTGAAATCATCAGCCGATGAAAAAAAGGGACAACCGAAGAAGGGCCTGCGTTATGATCTAGATCAGTTTCAGTCGCGTAGAAACACGACACGTGACACCTGCCACTGGCTGAGGGTATCAGCCGACTAGAGATACAGCCGATAGAAGAATCTGCTGACAAAAGAAGTAGCGGTTCACTTAGGACCGACTTCGATTGACAGTACCCACTAGACCTTCCCAGTCAATCGAAAGAAGAGGCGGGAATCAGAGCCAGCATACGGGGATTTAAATTGATAAAGGAAAGATTTCGAGAATAAATGCGGGTGCGCAATCCGCGATTAACGCGGAACGAAAAGCGGCGTCCAGTATTTGAAGGCGCCGAGGATCATGCTCTGACGCAATAACAAGGGGATGAACTTGGACGGAGAAGCAGAAACTACCTTGATTGAGGGCGTTCAGTTGAAAGGAAGTGGTTGCCAAATATCCAATAACCTCCCCCAATTAACGCTGATAATTCAAATCGGCGCCTAATAATTTGGCTCGGGATGTGTATAAATATCCGAACCATCAAAGAAAAAGGTGTTCGGCAACCTCGTAAGCCCGATACTACCCTAGCTTTTTCATTTATCTAGGAGTAGGTTAACTTAACTTTTCATACCTGCATTTACCCCTTTTTTAGGAGTAGACTTAATTGTAATCCTTCTATCCCTATCTTCTCCCTTGTATCCTCTTCCTAAAATCAATATAAAGTGTAAATCGGCTCATTCGGTCGTGTCTTTATTTGTGCATTTAGAGTGTAAACCAGCTCATCGGCTATGTCTTTATTTGCTTTTCTTGTGCTTTAATACTATAATCGGCTCCTTAGCCGTATATTTACCTCTCTATCCAGTTCGGCTATTCTAAGTCGAAACCGGCGATCCCTCTCTACTTCCGTAAATCCGCTTCAGCTGTCACCGATCGTCGCGGTCGTGAGAGTTACCAGAGGAGAACGCGGCTGAGCAGATCCCTCCTCGGCTCGATCGCTTGATTGTTGGCACGTGGAGCACTTCGACACCTTTGGAGGGTCACCTAGGGGTCGATCGCGCGCAAGCCATATTTTAGCCCCAACACAGATACAACAACTAGATCAAATATCACAAGTATAAACAAAAACTAATCTATATGGATCTGTTAAGGAGTACACAATCACTATTACAATCATGAACAATAATTGTACAATAAAAAGGATTTAAATCACATCGTATAACTGGAATATAAAGGTATAGTCACACCGAACATGTCTATTGACTTGCACTCTCACGTACTATCTCGATCATCACCTCTTGAGATATCTAAAACTGGGGCGGTGAGAAACTAACAAGGGGTCTCCCACTGGGTACTGTAAAAGACAAGCTGTACTTACCAGCCAACGAAAGAAATATAATAGTCAACTGAAATGAAATGACATATCAAATATAGTAGCAACAATATGTTGAAATGAAATAATCAACAGACATACAACTAACTGCAACTGTAATATAAATAGAACGCAAGTACGCATCAACTGGAGGCGGCAGCGGTAGCATATTTGAAGCTGCGCCTTAGATCCCTCCAACTAGGGCTCAGGGGGGATCCCAAGCTTTGAGGAGGCTGGGGGCAATCGGGCGATGCCGGAGAGAGGCGTTGGGGTCCCAGAAGGCAACTGGAGGCGATGGTGGTGCTGGATCTAGAGGCATGGCCGCAACATGTACAACTCGGGTTCAGCTAGGAACCCGGGCTTGGGGAGGCTCGACGACGTTGGGCTTGTTGGAAGGGTGTCGTCGTTGGACCCTCAAGAGGCCGACGGCGTGGGTCCGAGGCGTCGCGGTCAAAAAGAAGAGGCTCTCGGAACAAAAATGCTTGAGGAAGAGAGAGATCAATATTTGTGGAGAGTTTTGGCTGTGCTTCGGCAACCGTAGCGAGTCACCATAGGTCGGGGTCAGCGCTGGCGGTGCAGGGAAGGTCCTCTTTGTGGCTGTGGGTTGAGGGGAGAAGAAGGAGATCGAATAGGGTTTGGAAACCCTATATACAACATATAATGGTTTTTTGTAAAATTTCTCCGAAGTCCCTTAATTTTTCATATTTTTTAGGTCCCTCAAAACGCGTATAAATTGCGTCATAACACCTCGCCATCAAGTTTTACGCAAAAGGATACACAAAATGTCCCCTTTTTTGTGAAAATACCTTTTTTCAATTTTGGGATTTATTAATTTTCGCTTAAAATTATATTTTTGACGCGCTAGATCGAGAAAATGATCCACTACGACTTTCAGCACTGCCTAATCATGAAAGTAGTGATTTTGTTTCGCTGGAAATTATTTCCGATTCGCGAATTTAGCTATTTTTCTCTCAGTTTTCGAATTTGAATATCAAAATTCAAATTAATATTTGAATTTTAAAACTTGATTCTTTATTACATAAGTTCAAATTTTATAGTCCTTATATGTACTTATATTAGGAAGAAGCAGTTCTTATTTATACCCAAATCAAACGATACTTTAATTAAAGTTTGTCAAATTATTTAATAGATCCCTCTCCTCAGTTGAAGTTATAAATTATACTGTTGTTTTGGTCGGCGTTGTGTATATAATCTAATAAAGCTTCCAAACAAACCCAAAAAAAAAAATTATATTCTAAGATACAAAAAATTGAAATTAGGTTCGCGTTATTCTTAAAGTTTTATGTTTAATTATCAAAATTAGAAGAAAAAAATATATTCTAAGATACAAAAAATTGAAATTAGGTTCGCGTTATTCTTAAATTTTTATGTTTAATTATCAAAATTAGAAGAAAAAAATATTTTTTTTTTTCTTTGAAGTCTTATAAAATTATGTGCACAAAATATGATCAATATAATTATATAATTTGTAACTACGACCGAGAAGAGGAGTTTATTAAACTATTTGGCAAAGCGGACTACAACAAAATACGCTAATACCGAGACTTTTTAGACGACGCTTTATTCTAGCGTCTTTAATATTTAAGCGTCATCAATTAATTATTTATTAGCGACGCTAGAATAAATAATTAATTACCGACGTTTAAAAGCGTCGGTAATAATTAATTAATTAATTAATTGCCGATATTTTTAAGCGTCGGTAATAAATAATTAATTGATACCGACGCTTCTAAGCATCGATAATAAATAATTAATTATCGGTAATAAATAATTAATTATCTATAATTTATAAATTTTTAGTTTAATGACGCTTTTTTATATAATAAATTCTGATGCTTTATAAAACGTGATTATATATAATTTTTTATTTAATTCATTTAGTTTACTTAATTTTTTTTATTATACTCTTATATTTTTAGACAAATTTTATAATTCTAAAATTTTTAAATTTAAAATTAAAAAATTTTAAAATTTTAAAATAAAATTTTATTTTAATTTTTATATAATTTTATTTAAAAAGTGTAATAAATTTATAATATTAAAATAAATTAGGTATAACTAATAATTTATAGTTTTGAAATAAAAATTAAAATAATATTTATTTAAATTTATAATTTAAAATTAAATTTATATTTTAAATATAATTCCCCCCCCCTCTCTCTCTTTCTCTGCGAGAGAAAACTTTAAACCCCCCTCTGTGCTCTCTCTCTCTCTCCTAAACCATCTCTCTCTCTCTCCTAAACCACGAAACCTCTTCCACGAAACCTCTTCCACGAAACCCTCGGCAAGCTTACGCCGGCGATCTCCTCACCGCCGATCTCCTCGCCGGCGGGCCCCTCACCGCCGATTCCTCGCCGGCGAGCCCCTCGCCGCCGATCTCTTCACCGGAGCCTGTTGTAGCCGTGCTCCTCGCCGGCGAGTTGGTGACCCCTTCGCCGCACAAGGTCGTCGCCGACGGTGAGGGGCCTCTCTTTTGGTCGTGGCGCCATTACCACTGCAACAGGGAGGGGGCGCTCGTCGCATTTATTGTCCTCCTCCTTCCGATCTTCTTCCCCGGTCTCTTCTCCCTTCTCGGCGGCGCCTCGCCCTCCATCTTCTCGGTGAGCTCCGATCCCTCTTGCCTTATGCTCTTTTGTGTTTTGAAAAAAAGAAAATTAAATTTGGGGAAGATTCGGTTGATTACAGTAGAAATTATTTGGATTATGAGCTATTACTCTATTAGTACGTGTAGTTTGTAATCTTTAGTTCGATTTTTACAGCAATGTTGGCTATGTGAGTTGAGAAGAGTGCTAATTTCGAGCTTGGAGCAGTTTTTGCAGGATTTTGTGTTAACACATGTACTTAAGGAAAAATCATTAGTTACTAGGGACAATTCTAGGGCAAAACCTAGGAATGTACTTTTTTCTCTATTGAGTAGTGCTCCCTGCAAAGTCAAGTGGATATATCCAAGTGTGCTCCCTGTTGGAGTGGTAAATCAACTTAGCAGTCTTGTGGTCATATTATATGAAATTAGGTCTCTCTTTTGTAGCACTATTGAGATTGGCTTAATATGAGATGAATGGGAACATGTGCATCCTCTGCTATGCAAAAATTGTGAGGAATGGTAGGAGCTCTATGGACAATGTCTGCTCTTGTTTCATAAACCAGAGATTCCAAATTCATCCTTTAACTTTTGGTTCAGTTATACATTTTAAGAGAGAATGTTAAGATCATATTTTATTTTGCTTTTAAATAAAATATAATAATCAGCTCTTTTTTGTAATTTCTCAAAGTATTTTCTCAAAGTTTATAAAAAGTTCTCAGTTAGTATAATCAAAATTTTCAAATTAAAATATTTGTTTTGTACTTAACAAAATTTTTAAATTTTTTATTTGATAAAAAATAACTAAAGCTGACACAGTTAGTATAATCAAACAGTTAGTATAATCAAAATTTTTGCTTTAAGTGTTATAACTGCATTATTTTTTGCTGCTTTTATAGGTTATTTACGTATATTCAAAGATATAATTCTAAATGATGGATAAAAGTTGGATTAATAAGCTGAGGAATACTAAGGATTATCTTGATGGAGTTGCTAATTTTGTTAAATTAGCAAATGAGAAAGCCTCTATTAATGAAAAGATTTATTGTGCATGTCGGAAATGTTTTAACCGTTCCTTATTTGTTCCAGAAATTGTTGAGGAACATTTGGTGGAATGGGTTTTTTTTGGACTACACTGAGTGGGTCCTTCATGGGGAGTCATTAGCTGGGATATCATATGAAGCTCATCATAGCCAAGACAACCAATCTAATTTAGGATCCACTAATGTGCTAGACCCTATGGCTCTGTTTGGTTTGGGTACAAAGGGGGGATATCCCCCCTTTGTACCCAAACACCCCTGAACTAGGGGGGGACATCCCAGGCATGGTGATCCCCCCTTTACCCGGGTTGTCCCGGGTTAACCCGGGACAACCCGGAATTACCCAGGCCTCCCCCGAACTGGCATTCCTCTCTCTCTCCTCTATTATTACTGCTGCACGATTCCCGAGCTCCCCTTTCTCCTCTTCTCCATCTTCTTCCTCTTCTCCTCTCCTCTTTTCTTCTTCCTCATATCTCCTCCCATCTACTTCCTCCCCCAACCGAGCTTCCTCGTGGTCTCCTCCGACCCTCCGCGTGCAAGCCGACGCCGCCGCTGAGTCCCCTGCCCCTGCACGCATCTCGAGCCCCTCTTCTCCCAACCGAGCTTCGCCCAAAAGCTCGTCATTTTTCGAGCTTCCTCGTAACCTCTTCCTCCGCTCCGTGTGCTAGCCGACGCCGATCTCCCATATTCTTCATCTTCTCCTCTTCTCCCATCTCCTTCCTCGTCGCCGCCGTCTCGGCCTCGGCCTCCCCCGTAGCTCCGCGTGAAACACGCGGCCGATCCGTGCCCTCCCCGTACTGCATCCTCGTCGCTGCCGCCTCTCGGCCTCCCCCGTAGGTCCGCGTGAAACACGCGGCCGATCCGTGCCCTCCCCGTACCGCATCCTCGTCGCCGCCGTCTCTCAGCCTCCCCCGTAGCTCCGCGTGAAACATGCGACCGATCCGTGCCCTCCCCGTACCGCATCCTCGTCGCCGCCGCCTCTCGGCCTCCCCCGTAGCTCCGCGTTTAACACGCGGCCGATCCGTGCCCTCCCCGTACCGCTGAGTCGTCGCCGCCGCCTCTCCTCCTCCCCCGCAGCTCCGCGTGAAATACGCGGCCGATCTGTGCCCTCCCCGTACCGCTGAGTCGTCGCCGCCGCCTCTCGGCCTCCCCCTTACCTCCCCGTGAATCCTGCGGCCGGTTGTCTCTAGTTGCCTCGAAGGTGCTATCCTATAAATTACTCTTGCTCTGGTTGTCTCTTGTTGCCTCGATTGTGGTTTACATGAGGTTGCCATAACCTCTATATCACATATGCTATGCTTAAATATGCGATGATGCTTGTCTCTCGTAATGAATGACTATGATATGTTATAACGTACACTATTTTTGTCGGCTGCGATATATGAAGGATACATCGGTAAAGTTGGTTGATTCTTATAAATTTAGGCGATGATGACGGTTGTCATAGGCATTAGATGGATGGTATGGATGTACAATCCACTGCAACCCCATGCTTGTTGGAAACCACTTGAGCCCTTGTACATAATAAATCACTATTCCAATTATGTGCAAAAAAAAAAAAAAATTGTAAGAATCGCATATGTCGTATGCCACTATCGATAACTGTTAATGTCAATTATGTTTTGCAATTATAAATTTTTTATCTGGCTTCTCCTATTTGACATACTTCTTAGCATACATGTCTGTATTTAATATATGCTATGCAATTTCATATTATCTTGAATATGCCACTATCGATAACTGTTAATGCCAATTATGATTTGCATTTAAAAAATTCTTTTTGTTTGGATTCTCCTATTTGCCATACCCCTTAGCATACATTTGTTTATATTATATAAATATGCAATTTCATATGTATTTTGCTTCGCTTGTTTGACATACTACTTATCATACATGCTTTGTTTTTAATTATGCCAATTATGCTATGCCCTTTTATATTCATTGAGCACACTTGAATTTCTCGTTTCACATGATAAATATATAAATGAGTACGTACATTACCTACAGATGCGTCCTTTTAAGAGAATATTTAATCCCCGTCAAAGCAGTCGGGGGGACTTGGATAACCCCTAAGGCAATGTACGTCCAAGTGAAGGTGGAAGTGGATCTCGCTCTCAAGCGTGGTCGCGTACACCAAACCGGACCAGGTCATTGGATGCATGTCTGTTAGCGTTGCTGACTGAGGAACATACCTTAGGCAACAATGCAAATGGAACATTCACTACCCTTGCATGGGTTAGAATTGTTAGTGAGATCAATAGACGAAACAATTTAAATCTAACAAAGGATCAGGTGAAGAATCGTTTGAAAATGTTGAAGCGTACATTCTCGTTGTACCATTGCTTGGTCAACAAGAGCGGTTGGGGATGGGATTATAACCTCAACATACCCACGGCAGGCGATAGTGCTGACTGGGATGCCGTGATCGCGGTAACGTAAATTCATTTCGCTTTCAACAATTTTTTACCGAATAGAATTCTTATTGCTATACTAATATAATTAACCTATGTCCAGGAAAATCCCGCTTATGCCAAATGTAGGGATAAAGCATTTCCTCCGTATAAGGATCTTGAGTTCCTTACGGAGAAAACTACCGCAACCGGTAGATATGGCTTTTCTTCAGTCATGCCGCCCACCACAACTGTAGTTAGCTCCTCCTCATCATTCCCTGGTGAGGATGATACAATAATTGCTCCAAGATTCTCAGGATTATATCTCTTACCGCCTCCATTTGAAGCAGGGTCATCTGGGCCATCTATGAATGAATTCATGCAAGGTGGACAACCCGAAAGCTCACCTAGCCCTCACCATACCAACAAGAACACTAGTGGGTCTGGACACAGCTCTGCAGGCAAAAGGCTTCGTTCCCCACTACCCGAGCCTAGCCAACGAACTAACCGTACGTCGACCGGTGGACGTCGGAAGAAAACGGAAGGCATCTCTGAGGCCGTGGCAGATATGGTTCAGTTAGGAAAAGATAAGTTAGATTTAGTACGGCAGATGTATAATAGGGATTCTGAAGCTCGACGCCCTGTTCCTTGCATCGAGGATTGTATGATGCGAATATATTCTATGCAAGGGCTCACCAGTGAACAGGTTTTGGCTGTCGGCGACGCTTTGAAAGATCCGCAGAATCGTCAACTTTTTATGACAATGAATGACAATCTTGCATTCAAGTGGATTGAACGGCAGATCGCGAAAGAAAATATGATGTATCAATCATTTTTCCTCGGGTTTTAGTGGACATTTATTCGATGCGTAATTTAAGTAGTGTAAATACAGGCATTGTAACATGTAGTATCTTAACTTTCAGTACGACAAAACCGTTCCAATTTGTAGTTTTAAACTTTGCACTGTTAGTACTTTAAAACCTCAGTTTGTAATATTTAGTAGAACACTTTGATTGCCTTTAAGTATACATTACCTGAATGTTTGTGGATCATATCGATGCATATTATATCATGTCTACTTATCATGATTGTTCGCTAATTTGGTATAATTTCGATGCAGATATAATTGATGCTTCATTTTATCAAACTGTATGTTATTCCAGTTTTCTTGCAATGATGTTGACTATTTTAGATGATGATGATGATTATTGGGTGGAAGTTATAATCATGCTTATTGCCGAAGGATACATTTATTAATTTTCATGTAGTAATTTCTTCTGTAATTTGTTGTTGTAACTGGACAGATGAATGTTCGTGCTACATATAAATAAATTTTATATCATGTTTGCCTACTATCAACCTTGGCTAACTGCCTTAAATGTCGTTGCAGTTATAATGGATGGTTCAATGTATCGAAGTTTATTTTCGTCGGCTTTTCATGCCGAATTATTCGCAATAGTAGATGATGATGATGACTATTGGGTGCAACTCATAATCATGCTTATTGACGAAGGTTGTATAAATGAAACAAGTACAATAAGCAGACAACCATGTCGTCCCCGTCCATTTACTGGGCATCAGTTTATTTGTGATATTCTGAATGGTCATCCAGAACAGGGGTACAATCATTTTAGAATGACGACAACTACATTCATTGCTCTCCGCGATGACCTTGTTGGAAAGAGCCTTTTAATTGGTACACGGAATATGACTGTTGACGAACAATTGGCAATTTTTCTATTTTGTATTGGACACGGCGTTGCAAATAGGGTTCTCGCTGAAACTTTTCAACATTCGGGGGAAACAATTAGTCGTCACTTTAACAATGTTCTCAAAGCCATTATTCAACTAAAAGATGAATACTTAACTCTGCCGCCAAGTAATATTGGAGTGCATCCAAGAATTAGTGAAAATCTGAATTTTCATCCGTTCAAGGTAAGGGACAATAACTTTAATTACCACTAAATTGTCCATTTCCATTGGTAAATTTGTAATGTACTATGTTTTGACATTAATATTTGTAGAATGCAATTGGGGCGGTGGATGGTACGCATATTCCGGTTATTGTAAAAAGGGACAAACAATCACGATTTTTGTGTCGCAAAGGATTTACATCACAAAATATGATGGCCGCTGTTTCCTTTGATCATATTTTCTTTTATGTATGCACCGGTTGGGAAGGATCTGCCGCTGATATGCGGGTACTCAAATGGGCATGTGAAAGTGGAGGTTTTACTGTTCCTGAAGGTATCATTTAAGAAGAAATTATTCATATTTTTGTTCATTATTATTGGTTTAAATTATTTATTATAAGTTGTATACACTTCTGTTATATATACAGGAAAATATTATCTCGTCGATTCCGGATACGCGAATACCGATAGATTTCTGGCGCCGTATAGAGGCGAGCGTTACCATCTGAGTCAATTTGATAGTAACAGTCGTGGTCATATACATCGTTCGCCGCGAGACTTGTATAATCATCGGCACGCCCAATTAAGAAATGTGGTAGAGAAGGCTTTTGGAATTTTAAAAAAGCGATTTAAAATTTTAACTATTGCTACACCGTTTCCTTATAGAGTGCAGTGTCACATTGCTATGGCATGTTGTGTGCTCCACAATTTTATTCGACGGCAATAAGGAAATGACAGATATTTTAACGAAGCGCTAAACTCAGAGCTTCCAGAGGATGAAGTGGACGTGCCGACTACAATTTCTACTACATCAGAGTCACGGCGGGGAGACGATATTCGCACTCAAATTACGGAGGAGTTGTGGAATAATAGAAGTTAGAATTAATGTTGTAATATAATGTTAGTCAGCTTATTAAATAGTTTATTTTGTTTATCTGTAATGTTAATTGGACTGCTAATTAAAAACTAGTGTTCCCCTTGTATGATGTAAGTTGAAATATTATTATGACGTGATATTTTGTTATCTACGTTAGTATAGTAATGTATTGAGCAAGTGAGTTGTAAAAAAAAATTATGAAATTTTAGTATTTAATGTTTAATTTTTTTAATTTTGTATTGAATTTTAAAAATAATATATTTTTACATAATGCTAATATTGTAATTATTGTATAATATTACATATTACTTAAATTTTAAATAATTTAGATGATGATGATGATTTTTGGGAATTTTAATTAGCATACAATATAACTCAAATTTTATATAGCATTTAATTTATTAATTTATATATATTACAATGATTATTTATATAACACAAATTAAATTATAAGTACTTATTATTATCTTCGTCGCCGCCCCCGCCTCTCGGCCTCCCCTGTAGCTCGTCGTCGCCGCCGGCTATAAAATCTCTCCCCCGTACCGCATCCTCGTTACCAACGCAAAATAAATAATTAATAAAAATTTTAGCATAAAAAATAATTAACACTAATTTTAACAATAATTAACACTAATTATTGAATTTTTAAAATTATATATCTTACCAGGAAAAATTATTGTAATTTTTAGATAATATTAATCATTTTTTAAATATAAATAATTAACACTAATTTTATATAGCATTTAATTTATTAATTAATAGATATTACAATAATTATTTAAAAAACACAAAATAAATAATAAATACTTATTATTATCGTCGCGGCCGCCGCCTCTCGGCCTCCTGTAGCTCTTCGTCGCCGCCGGCTAAAAAATCTCTCCCCCGTACCGCATCCTCGTTCCCAACGCAAAAAAAAATAATTAATAAAAATTTTAGCAGAAAAAATAATTAACACTAATTTTAACACTAATTAACACTAATTATTGAATTTTTAAAATTATATATCTTAGCAGGAAAAATTATTGTAATTTTTGGATAATATTATTTATTTTTTAAATATAAATAATTAACACTAATATTTTATAGCATCTAATTAATTAGATAATATATATTACAATTATTATATTTAAAAAGTTATAATACAATATTTATTTATCAATTTTTTATACATATAAAAAAGTAAGGGCATTTTCGTCTTTTTACTCTAAAGTCAACTATCTATTCCTCTTATTCTTCAATTCCAACCAAACACTATTTTTCTTATACCTGGTACTAACCTAATACCCAACTAAACACTATTTTAATTTATCCCCATCTTATACTCAACTTTATACTTATACCTGGTACTACTAATTCTCACTAATCCCCGAACTAAACGATACCTATAGGACAAGATGCTACGAGGGAATTGGTTCAAGATGTTTTTGGATTTAATTTTGCAAATTTAGAGCAATCAAGTGATGATGATGACATAGAAAATCTGGGTGAATCTAGTGAAAGGCAACAAGCAAACAGTGCATTCGATGGGTCCATGCCTTCACTTGATAGAGACACAACTTGGTATCGCAACTTTTTACTGTGGGTTATATTAATATGGATCTGAATAGAGAAAAAATCACCTAGAGGGGGATGAATAGGTATAAACAATAAACACACCAAATCGTCGCGTAAAAAATAACCCAATGCGAAAAATAAATAAGTATGTAAGATTTTACGTGAAAAACTCCGTCACAGAAGTAAAAAACTACGGGACCGATAACACGGCGAAATCTACTTAGATTAAACACGTACAAGGTGATTTACCGTAACCCTACGACTCAACCTTTTCCATACGCTCCTAGTTGATCTTCTCCGCTCGCTCCACAACGCTTCTCGAATCCACGATTTGCGTCCAACTTCGAATCCACGAAGTCCAACGTCGAATCCACGTCGTCCAACCGAATCCACGGTCTTCACCAATGTAGTACGTATCGATCACACGAACGTACCTCGCTCCGAATCCACGAGAGCGATAGCACCTTGAATCCACAAGGTCATGCGAATCCACGTGCCGATTTTTGGGAAAATCGTTGTTTTTTTTTGTGATGATAATCCGCCGAATACTTAGATCAAAGATAGGTAAGAAAATACTATCTAAGTATTCATCAATTTGATTTACAAGAAATAAGAGTTTGGAAACCCTAGAATCAAATTGATCAATATAGACGAAGAAACATAGATTAGATCATATTTTCCTTTCTTCTCTATATATTTGGATTTTTCCGTTTTTGGATTCACCCTAAAAGATGAATGATATGGTCTATTTATAGGTTGAAAACCTTTGGAAAGAGATAAGCGTCAAAAACTACCTTATCTGGAATTTTCCCGCTTGGCGATCCGGACTGGAATAAATCTGATCCGGACTGTCATCTTTAGATAGAGCTTTTCCAGAAAAACAAGTTCGGGGTCCGGACTGGAATTTTCTGATCCGGACTGTTCATGCGATTTCAGCAAACTCATAGCTCGGGGTCCGGACTGAGTGGGGACTGTTCCGGACTGAAATTTCGTATGAACTAAACTATATTCGGGGTCCAGACTGGAATGGTCTGATCCGGATCCTGAACATCCAACTTGTCCAGTTTTTTATTTTTATGCAATGAAACATCTTCCAAGTGTTTCTAAACTACAAGAATGTATTCGGATCACCAAAAATATTTAGTTAAACGTACCTGATTCTTTTGAATTCATTCTTCTTGAGATTGATGCATATGATCCACAATTCTTCATCTTCAATCTTCAAAACTTAAAACATTTCACGAAATACGCCAATACAAAATCCTTAACATTTACAAGATTGTAACAAAGAACTTTATCCGGGTTGTAAAAATTACTCAAAAATATCTTTTCTTGTCCTCCAATTTCATCTCAAATGCTTGAATGGGTGGTCCAGAAAGTCTTTCTCTATGTTGCTTCAACTATTGAGAAATCCATTTCCAAAAGGCACTTCTTTGCCATCATTTTCTTATGAAGCTAAAAAGCTGATAAAAGAATTGGGTCTTGGGTATGAGAAGATTTATGCTTGTGAAAATGATTACATGTTGTATTGTGGTGAGAGGGCGAATCAAGACTCTTGTCATGTATGTGGTTCTTCACGATGGGTCAAAAATAAAGATAGTGACGCTAACTTATTGAGTAAAGAGGATGATATGCTCAGTAAAAAAAAGGCAACCAAGGTATTGCGCTATTTTCCTCTTATTCCATGATTAAAACAGCTTTACATGTCATTGAAAATCGCTGCTTCTATGCGATGGCATGTTGAGGGCCGCACGAATGATGGAAAGTTAAGACACCCGGCAGATGGCTTAGCATGGAAATCATTTGACTCTCGTTATCCAGCTTTTGCTTCTGATCCTCGCAGTGTTAGGCTCAGTCTCGCTAGCGATGGATTTAATCCATTCCGAAAAATGAATTCCACTTATAGCACTTGGCCGGTTCTGTTGATTCCATATAACTTACCGCCATGGTTATGCATGAAACGATCATCACTTATCCTGGTGAAAAAGGTCCCGGTAATGATATTGATATTTATTTGCAACCTCTAATAAAAGAATTATGACAGCTATGGGAGGGTGTTGAAATCTTTGATGCTTTTGGCAAGCAAAATTTCAATTTGCGTGGAGCTCTTCTTTGGGCTATTAGTGATTTCCCAGCATATGCCAACCTATCTGGTTGGAGCACCAAAGGGCGCGTTGTTTGCCCTTACTGTGAAAATCCTACTCATTCACGTTGGTTAAAGCACAGGGGGAAGTTTTGTTACATAGGTCACCGTCAATGGTTAGATCCAAACTATCCTTTTAGGTAATGTTTGGTTCGGGGATTATGAGTTTGGGGATAAATTTTTTTATCCCTGGGATAGCTTGTTATTCCGGAATAGTCAGGGATAAAAGAAAAATAGTGTTTGGCTTGTAAAACTGTTATTCTTAGGAATAGCTGAAATTGTGTTTAGTTCATTTCTTGGAATAAGCGAGAATAATAAAAAAATTAAGAGTAATTATAATTTTAAAATAATAATATTTTATCTAATTAATTAATATAAAATATTAATTAAATAATATTTAATATTTGTATAAATTAATATAATATTTTAGTAAGTAATATCGTTTAATTTTTTAAAATTAAAGTTAAAAATTTTAAAATTTGTATAAATTTTAACATTTTAAAATTTGTATAAATTTGAAAATTTGAAAATTTATTAAATTTATAAATTTATTTAAAATTAAATTTATAAAATTTATAAATGTATTAAATTTAAATTTTAATTATTTCAAAAAATGTGTAAAAGATGATGCAAAAAATTTAATTTTTAAATTTGTATAAATTAAAAAATTTCTATAAAAAAATTAAATTTATATAAATTTTAAAAATTTTAAAATTTTAAAATTTTAAAATTTTAATTTTTTAGATTTATAAAAAATTAAAATTAAAAATTTTAAAATTTATAAAATAAAAAAAATTAAATTTAAAATTTTGTAAATTTTAATTTAAATTTTAAAAATAGATAAAAAAAATGGAAATAAGGTTGTTCCCGAATGGAAACAACCTTATTCCCACCAATGGGGAGAATTGTTATCCCCCTCCTTAACGGGCTATTCTGGAATAACCCGTTAAGGAGAGGATAACAAACTCTCTCAATTTTTTTTTATGTTTGGGAGGATAAAGGAGGATAAAGGAGTTATCCCCCTTTATCCCCCTAACCAAACATGACCTTAGATTTCAGAAGGATCAGTTTGATGGAACTATAGAATCCCAATCTGCCCCGATTCCTCTTTCGGGAGCCGATATTTTAAAATCAAAATCGTTTAAAAAGAGAGCAATTGATAACCCTATATATAGAAGAGTAGTGGAAGAGAAGGACACTCAAGATCAAGCAATATTGTTTGAGAATGTAGATGATTTCGTCGAGGATGCTCATTACCTTAACAAGGTTGAAAATGATGATGGAACACAAAAGCTAGCAACACTTGGTGTAGTATGACAGGCGTGGAAGAAAACAAGCATCTTTTTCGACCTACCATACTGAGAGCATAATCTTTTGCGACATAATTTTGATGTGATGCATGTTGAGAAGAATGTTTGCGATAATTTTATTGGAACTATATTAAATGTCAGTGGGAAGACGAAAGACAATCTTAAATCACGTCTTGATTTAAAGGTATGAACATAAGACATGATTTGCATCTGATGATTCTTTCGAACAACAAAACTCATCTTCCTCTAGCATGCTACACAATGTCCATGGAGGAAAAAGTTATTTTTTTAACGGTTCTAAAGAATCTTAAAGTTCCTGATGGATATGCATCAACTATCTCAAGATGTGTTAACCTAAAAGAGATGACACTTTCTAACCTGAAGAGCCATGATGGTCACATTCTAATGCAAGAAATCCTTTCGATAGCTTTAAGAGCATCCATGTCTGGAGAAGTTGTATCAATTGTGTTTGAATTGTCATCTATTTTTAAAGCATTATATGCTCAAAAACCATTGATCCTCAAGAACTTGATCAACTGGAATCTCGTATTGCACTAACCTTTTGTCGCATGGAGAAAATCTTTCCTCCTAGCTTTTTTACTATGATGGTTCACTTGATAATTCACTTAGTGCATGAGATAAAATTGGGTGGGCCAGTACAGTATAGATGGATGTATTTTATTGAGAGGTAAGAAATTTATTCTTAATTTTATATTCTTATTTGTAATATATCATATTATACTAATTAATATTGATATATGCCATTAATCTATTTTGGAAGGTACTTGGTGCGTTTAAAATCTTATGTACGCAACAAGGCTCAACCTGAGGGTTCAATTACAGAAGGATATATTGCGGAAGAATGTTTGACATTTTGTTCACGGTACCTTGAAGATGTAGAGACAATATTTACTCGACCTCAAAGAAACTATAATAATATAGATAATGCAGAACCTTATATGTTTTCATCCGATGGATGCATCTTGGGGAAGGTTGAAAGCGTTGTTCTGGATGAAATTGCATTAGCACAAGCTCATCGTTATGTGTTACTTCATTGTGACAAAATTTTTTATTATCGGAGGTTAGTTTACGATATCTTATCTGTTAGTCATATAATATTAGTTTTTTGTGATTTTTATTGTCGTTGTTTGCTTCATGTGTATACATGCCGAGGGAAGGATAAAAAGAAAACGTGGAATCCAATATGCTAAAGATGTGTGAAATTTACAAGCTGGAGAAAGAATTGTAGTAAAATGCAATCGTTTCAGACAACTCTTGAAAAAAGGTGGACGCATCTTAAGTGGTTAGCTTGGATTGGTGGCACGGATGGAAAATTGGTGTCTAATTGGTTATAAAAGCTGGAAGATTGTGCCATAACGTTACAAAATTGACCTCCTTTGTCACGCCCCGAGTTTAAAAACCGGTCTAAATTTTTTTTTTTTTTTTGAAATCAGAGTTATTAGAAACTTGGCGCAACAGACCGCCACATGCATAGAAAATTCTCTATCCAAACGGACAGAGTCTCCCCTATACATGCACGGCTAGGCAAGTACAACAAGATACATTCAGAGTTCAAGTACAAATAACGTAACTAATAACTGAAATAAAACCCAATCAGTTTAAACATATACTAAGTCATACAAGTCCTCAAATATGTGAAAACAACTAAGTACTGGAAGTAAACCTATCATAATCAAAATACAAATCCAAAATTCTGTAACTGATCATATCCCAAAATGTCAGATCCTCAGGGGGACAGTACTATCGTGATCACCTCACCAGACCGTCCCGACATCTCACCACCCGACAAACCTGAAAAACAGTCACCCAGGGGGTGTGAGATACATCAACAGTGTATCCCAGTGGGCACGACGAGCCGAGAAATAGCTAATCGTGCCTACTGGATACTATAATTGGCGGATAGTAACTGATAAATGGATACAGGCTGGATAAGCAATAAAGAGCAATAATAATACTGGAATAGGCATGCTGAAACAAGGAATATAACTGTAGATGTCAAATAAATGCTGATAATAAATGACTGTATAAAATCGAGCAGAAAACTGAATAATCAAATAACAGGTCTACTGAAAATCAAGGTATACTGATCAGAAGCTGAATAATCAAATAACAGGTTTACTGAAAATCAAGGTATACTGATCAGAAGCTAAATAATCAAATAGCAGGTCTACTGATAATCAAAGTATACTGAGCAATAATAGATACTGAAATAAGCATGCTGAATAACTGTATAGGCAGGTATCAAACAAATGCTGATAGTAAATGACTGTAATCAAGCAGGAACTGAACAATCAGGGTACAAGATGAATAGCTACATGTAAATGAATCATGGAGATGATAAAAGCTATGCGTCAATGAAAGAAACTCAAGTACCCAATCACAATGCCACTATTGGTCATGAGGACCTCAGGCTAATGTCACTATTAGTCACGAGGACCTCAGGCTAATGCCACCGATCCGCACCATATCTGGCTGACATAATCCTGCACTCACAGACACCAAGCAGTCCCGATGCAAAGGGCTCACGGGTCCTTCCTCTAGACCACTTTACCGGTAAAGAACAATCTCCACGGGGAGCGACCCCGGCAATGTTCGTGAAGAACAGCAGTGCGTGGCAAATCATAATGCTATGCTCAAGCTCACAGTCTAATGACCGGTTAGTCGGCAACAAGCCGAGAAATCCCAACAGGGATGCAGATAACTGTATATCAATCATATGTCATATCATGCAGTCCGGAATACAAGAAGTATATAAATCCGAATAAAAGCAAGTTTATGTAGTGATCAAGCAAGCATGATATCGGAAATCCCAGCAGGAAAATAGATGTCAGTATATAGCAATCAATCATGGGTTTATCATGCATAACTGAAATATAAAAGCAAGTATCTCTGGATATGAATGCGGTATAGTGACTGATAGATATGAAGCAACAATAGGCATGATCAGACCATGAATATCAACTGTGCTGAATACTGGAATATAAATGACAGGTAAATAGGAAATGTCCAGGTGGCAAGTGTCATAATCTATGAATATGAAATAGGTATACACAATCAGGGCTAAGTCAAAACAGGTGTCCGACTGGACTAAAGCAACCAGAGGGCCGAAAAGATAAAGCCCGGACCGAAGATAACCCACCTGAATGTAGGCCGATCCCGAAGTCCCGCTAGACTACTGGGAGGCTGGTGCTGAACTGCTGGAACCTGAACATATAACTAGAATCAATAACAGACTCACTCAAACCCATCCCGACAACACTATAACAAAATAATACTAACACGGGGAACTTAGCCAAAACTAGGCTTAAACCGAAATTCCCGGAAATCCACTGAATCACTAATATGACCTGCCAACGGTCTATAAACATCCAAACACTGCCAAACTACACCTGCTGGCTCTAAACATCATACCCTCGATGTTCGGGCAGACGGGTAAAATCGTAATTTCCGGTGTCGAAATGTCGCCATAAATACTTGCACTACTCCCGAAAAGCCCAATTTGGCTTCGGAGTCTCCCGACGAAAAACCAAAAATACTGGGCCAGCCAGGACAGTGTCGGGGATAACCAGAGGCGACACCTGACGACCAGAAACCATTCCAGAACATGAAACTCGCGCCGGAAACCGTATAACCGGCAATTTCGCCAATTTACGGAACGGGATTCGATTCCCGCTCAACGAAAGTCTACAGACTTTAACAAAATGACTAGACGGTGCGTAAATACTGTCTAAAGACAGCCAGCATGTTACATTTGCAAGTTGATCCATAATTTACCCTAAAATTGCATAATTACACCTATTTGAAGCATTGTTTCGACCCGTTCTTCCAAACCAGGAAGCCAAAGGCAGCGCCGTAAGTTTCAGCGTGTCCAAAACGACGAGACGAAGCTCGTGCTCACTGGCTTGGGCCAGCATAAGGCCCATATACAAAGTTGGCTATACAACTCTTAAGGTCCAAAAACCCAACATGCTACAACTAAGAATTCACTGGATCAAATGGTAATTAACTGTGAGCATGGTGTTTAACAGTGACAGGGAAGTGAGGTGTTCACCCGAGGTTGGCCGGAGGGTGGCCGGAGAGTCGGCCGGAGCTACACCCACACAAGGCAAGGCTCGGGTTGAGGCAAACTTGGAAAAACCTGGTGCCAAAACCCAATAAAGTGGAGCACAAGTTAGAAGACACTCCCAGAAACACTTTGGACTCGGCCAGCCCCGGCGCCGGCGGCCGGAGGCGGCGGCGACCGAGAAACACCCACAAAAACCTATTTAGATAAAAGTTGGACCAACTTTAATAACAGGGGTCTACTGTCCAAACTAACATGATAGGAAGCTAGTACTTAACACACAAGGCTTACCTGAGTGGATGGCCGGAGCCCGGAGGCGACGGAGGCGGCCGGCGGTGGAACTCGGATTGCAAAGGTAGTGCAACTACGGAAACACGAAACCCCACGTTAAAAGCTTCATGCAAATACATGCAAAGCTTCTACGAGACCCAACTAGCTTACCAGGGTCATTAGCCGGCAGCGCGGAGCGGCGGCGATCGCCGGAGTCCAAGCTCGGAAGATCCCGAGGTGCTCTAATGGCGGATTCCGGCCGGCGGCTCCTGGGCCTGCGCAACTTGGACCAAGGTGTTCCCCTCGGCTCCTCGATGCTTGTTGAAGTGGTGGCCGGCGGCCAGAGGCGACGGCGGCGCCGGACGGCGAAGATCGGCCGAAGTGCTCTTTGGCTCGGTTCTAGGGCAAGCTCGCAAGGTTCGGATTCTCAACCGATCATCACCAAACTTGGTGGAGAGGTTGTAGTCGACGAGAAGACCCAATCCAACGGTCTTGATCAAGATTCCAACGGTTCAATTCCTCCCGCGCTCAAGATCGGCCAAATATGGCTTTCCGGCGACAGGGCGCTCCCGCCGGCATCCGGGAGCACGGCGGCGGCCCGGACATCACAGAGACAATTGTCTCAACGTCAGAAAGAATTTACCAAGGTCCATGGGCCATTTAAAAATAGAAAATCCCAACAACTTACCTTGCCGGAGAACCGAGGAAGAAGGTGACGGCTGCGGCGACGCACGACGGCGGCTGGCGTTGGCTTCACCCTGGCTCGGTCGCTGCCACACAGAGGGACACTTCAGTTGAAGTTTGGACCAACCCAACCTCCCAAAGCACCTCCCACAACTTCAACCCGAGAAGACAACTTTTGCTTCTTCTTCTCCTTCTCCGGTGACGGGGCAGCAGCGAGCGGCGCGTCGGTTGGAAGAGGTGGAGGAGGCGTCGGTTTGCAGAGGAGAGGGAGGCAGAGGGGTGCTTCGGTTGTGGCTCTCCAAAGGTCACAATCCCACTCGACGTATGTTATAGTGCTAATGCACAAAATACTAAAAGGTCCTTCCACAAGCCACATTTTGATCCAAGTCCCTCACTGAGAACTCACTCTTACATGTTAGTCCCTAACCTGTAAGTGGCACGCTTTTCGGAGCATAAAATATTGGGTTTTTCCGCGAAATACTACATTTTTCGCCGTAATTCACGCTTTTCGAGGCGTTTCGGTCGTCGAAACAAAAAACGGATTTCGCCACGACGTCCGGCTCGACGAAATCTATAAAGTAGCGATTTTTGTTTTTCGATTCGATGCCCGGATAAAATCTCGGTCCATGAACACTGTCCAATTATACAGTTTATCATGTTTTTTCGAGACTCCAGGGTCGTCAAACGGAAATTCCGTCAGCGCCATTGCGCTCAGATCGTTGAAACCGATCAAAACGACTACCTAGATCACTATGTTCAGAATCCGAACAGTGAATTAGTCAACGTTGCATCCGCCGGAGTCCCGAAAATTTCGGTTTACTGTTCATCTACAGTGACCACTAATTGCACTGTATACCAGCCACTATTCCAATTAATCGCGGTAATTCGCCCGCTTCTTTGCTGATTTCTGGAAGATCCGACCGTCAGATCAAAAAGTGCTAAATATGAATCTCGCTCAGTTCGACGAGACGATCACAACGGTCAACTCGGATTTTTAAGATCATGTCCGGATTAGAAGTTAGCCTTTTTGTCTCGTAATTCGTGCAACTTGCACACTGGCGATTGACCAAGTAGGTCATTATAGGTCTTTTGAACCCAAACTCAGGCTGAAAATCACCTTTAATTTATTTATTAAAAATAAAATATTCCAGATTATTACATCCTTAATTTGACTCGGGTATTTATTTTTATCCTTTTATCCTTTATTTATAAATTTTAAGTTACTTGTAAGGGTAGTTGAAGGTAAATCTAATAAAATTTATGTGATACTTTAATAGATAGAATTCATTTGCTATTTGATGAAACATTGCTTGACAAGTGTAATTTGAAAATGCTTATTGTTCTTTTTTGTTGTTGGTATAGAGCAAATTTTTCCTCCCAAATAGCGATGCTGATAAATGGGTTTTGAAATCTTTGAGCCGAAAGTGGAAGAATTTTAGATTTGAATTGAAAGCGAGTACATATTAGAGGATCTAACTGAACCGCAACTCGCGAGTAACGTCCTGCATGGAATTGTTCCTCACCAATGGGTAGATCTTATTCGATATTGGTTTTCGGAGAAATGTCAGGTTATGCACTAATGGAAACTATTCTATTTAATATTTGTTATGGAGTTTCATTACAATTATTATATTAAAACTTAATAATTTTTTTAAATCTTGTAGTTATACTCTCAAATTGGGAAAGCCTCACGTTCCCTCCATACTACTCATCACACGACAGGCTCTAGGAGTTTTGCAAGAAAAAGAGATAAATTTGTACGTAAAGAAACTATTGATTTATACATTTCAATTTAATTATTCTATTTTATTTTTACATATCAAATAAAAATTTTGGTACTAAATTTTCATATAATAAATACTATATAGAAAATTAAGCGAGCATGGAAGAGAGCCAAGTCGTCTTGAATTCTTTATTGAAACTCATAAGCGTAAAGATGGATATTTTGACAAGCCGTCACAAACTATCGTGGTATGTTATTATACATATATATATATATATATATATATATATATATATATATATATATATATATATATATATATCTTTGGGTTACATCAATAACAATGCTAGAAATTTGTAATGTACTATGGCTTAGGAAATGCGGAATGTAGGAACTTGTAATAGGGGCAAGTATATATTATAATTAAGGAACCTACAACATAACAGAGATCCAAAACTATTATAAAAATAGCAGCAATAGTGCATCATATTTTTTTACTGAATCACGTGGGTGAGTGAGAGAGTGTCGGCTGATTTTTTTATAAAATTTTTGTTTTGTAATTTAGTTGTTTGGAATTATATCATTTAAATATTTAATTGGATTATTTGAATTTTTGTAGGATAATGTGGCAACAAAGATTGTTGAAAAAGGAGGCGCATCTGAATCATCTGAAGCTATTAGCCATTTGCAAGATGAAGTGTATACGGATATTTTGGGGAAAGACCGATATGGGCGTGTGAGGTTATGGTATTGGAGTTACACCCACACAATTATTTGGAGTGGAAGCTTATATAAGAAAAATGGGTTGTGGGGGAGTTGACTCAATAGAGATGCAGAGGTTTCAAGATCAAATGCAATCTGCACTGAAAGCTCACGAAGAACAAATGCAAACCATGTAAATAAATTACGAATCTCAAATTCAAACCATGCAGAAGAATCATGAAGAGCAAATGGAAGCGATGCACAATAGCTGTGAAGCAAAACTAGCCGGAATTCAAAGTCAACTGGACCAAGTGACATTTATGTTGTTGAGATTTTCCGGATCATTCAATAATCCAATTGCTGGACTGGCTCATTTTGGATCGAATATCCATCAAGTTAACCCTTCATCAAGCAATGATGAAAGGGTAATATATTGAAATGCAGTAGTTTTAAAACATTACACATGATGAGTCCTCTTTGCAATTATGTTTATGTAGACATTTAATACACTATCGTATGAGTCCTTTTGCTTAGAAATTTTTGGTTTGTTTTGTTTAATTTGTTTTTCTTTTTACAGGATATGTTATAAGATCCTGTGATTTGGGTTTTTGCCTTGTGATGTGCTGCTGCTCAGGTGGTGTCAAATGACTCTTTCCGATAATTCATATGTTTTTCTCTTTAAAACTTTTTGTTTTTCTTTGTATGTCTCCTTTTTCAGGTAAGCTTTTGTTTATTCTTCATTAGTTATAATTACTTTCTTCATTTTTTTTTAATGTATAAGAGCACTTCAAATTGGCTATAATTGTTATCCTTTTTTTTTTGTCTTTTCATTCGTAGTGGATCAATGAAGTTTGTTGCGCCTCCAGTGGATGCATCGGTATTTTTCCCCACCTCTATTAAATTTACAGCCACCAATACTTACAGCGATGCGAAGGTTAGATTTATCACATTCTCAATTGTTCTTTCAGTTTCTAGGATATTTGATTTTGCACATGGAATTTGTGCTTACCACTGTTGAAATGCCTAAATAGTAAATATACTCTTCTTATTTGATTTTGCCTTGAGATCCAAAAATACCCTAATTTATAGATCATTTCGAACAAAGGTAGTCGAGCAGTCCATTACAAAATGGCCTATAGTTGAGGGGGTATCTCACCATTTGACAATTTTTACTACCTTTAGGAATTAGTTCAAAATATTGGGCCATTCTCGATTCAAATGGGGCTAGTTATGAGCTTTTCAACTTACACCATTGGCCCTATAACACTGGGGATGGAAGCATTGAAGTACATCAGTTATCCTGCTCAGTTTTTTTTTTTTGTTTGTTTCTATTACTTCTTATATATATCCTTGATTGATTTATTATGATCTAAGTTTGAATTGTCTCTACTAATATACAATGCTCCCAATTTTTGTCATCAAGAATTTTTAGTTCACAACACATGCCTAACTTGAAACGAAGAGCGAATTGCACTGGTTTTAAGCTGTATAGGTTAGTTAAGTTGATTTATGAGCTCCTAAAAATTAATAATGATCTTGTATTTTTGTGAGCTACACCATTGTGAAAGCAGAATCGGACTCACTAAGCTGAGCTGACACAGGGAGAGCAATGGTCTTACCAAATGCTAACAAAACCAGAACCATCAAATATGGTTGTTTTACATTGGTACTCAATGTATTACTAGGAAACTCACTATAATATGTGTGATATATTTTAGCTCCAAGTATGCTGGCAATTTTAAAATGGAAAGAAAAGTGCTAATCTTACTATAATATGTGTGAGAGCAGGTTCTACGAAAATCCTCGAAGATGATTCCTGGTAAGTTTTTTTACTATAAACCGAACCAAATTGTCTTATTTGGTTTGAGCTTGCTTCAAAATATATATGAATACTTGCCAAAAATAAGATAGAAGTCATCTGGAACGACATCCTTTACCAATAAAATTTTATTTACTCTTTCTCCCTATCTCTTATTTTTGTAAAATTTTGGCTAAATATTGTTTTACAAAATTTGCGTACTTATTTTGGAAATATATATTGAATCAAACAGTAATAAAAATTTAAAAATACTTTACTTATTTTAAATATACTTAGCTAACTTTGTAATGTCGAAAAATTCTAAATTGATATGATTTTGTTACATTATAGTAAAAACTAATATAATTAATGTATACTTAAAAAAATATACAGATATATTACTAAGATAAAAAATTATTATATTTTTATAAAATTTTGATTTTAATTATATATGACGAAAAAGAAAACGTGCGAGGCTGGAACAAAAATACAAACAAGATTAGATATATAAACTCAAATATATTTTTCTTAATATTATAGAACCACATTTTATACATTTATTTTATATTTTAAATTATTAGGCATACTTTTGTATCTAATTTTAAATAATATTTTATAAAAAATAATTTATTGGTTAGGTGATGTTAAGGATTTCAAGCAGCACCTTTAGAACTCGAGCTGATTCGACTCGAAAAAAGCTTGTTCAAACTCGATTCAAATTAATTTCAAGTTAAATTTAAATCTAAATTTAGATTTAAAATAAGGTTAATTGCATACAGGTTCCTGCAAATATGTCGAATAGCAAATATATTCCTACAAAATTCAACTTTTCATATTTATCCCTTCAAAAATCTACCGTTATTCAAATCTACCCCTACCGTCCATCTCTGTTAGAAAAGTTGAGTTAACCATAGGTTAAATGCTTAACCTTGGTTAGATTAAAAAGTGAATTTATCTTTTTACCCTTTCTATTACTTTTGGAGGAATATATTTATAAGGGGACAAAAAAGTCATTTCACATCGAATCTGTTAAAATATAAACAAATTCCAAACGATACTAAACCAGAGGGATAGATTTAAAAAATTTAAAATTTTTGAAAGAATAAATATGAAAAATTAAATTTTATAAAATTATATTTATTAACCTTGCCTTTTTACAACAAATTATCTCTTATCCTAGGTCTCGCCATAAGGATAACTAAGACTCATCATGATAACTCAACATGATAAACAAGCAATTGCTGGAATATACGCATGCTAGGTCTCAGTAGAGTAATCAAGCAACTGCTAGAATATAAGCATGATAGGTCTCAGTAGAGTAATCAAGCAACTGCTAGAATATAAGCATGATAGGTCTCAGTAGAGTAATCAAGCAACTGCTAGAATATAAGCATGATATGCAAGCAAGTAATAAGAGCAGGTATAGACTCCATAGCAATCATAATGCTAAATCTCAGTCCACGGTCGGTAGACCGGACAGACGGCGAGAAGCCGAGGAAATCCCCACTGGGATATCGATACTGATGCAAATCACAATGCTGAATCTAAATCCACGGTCAGTAGACCGGACAAACGGCGAGAAGCCGAGGAAATCCCCACTGGGATATCGATACTAATGCAACCATGAAATCATGCCAGGAACTGAGACTAGAACTCCTATTATTTAGGAACAAGCACATATAGGCATAATCAGAACTGAAATAAAAAACAAGTGTCCGACTGGACTAAAGCAACCAGAGGGCCGAAAAGATAAAGCCCGGACCGAAGATAACCCACCTCAATGTAGGCCGATCCCGAATCCCGCTAGTCTACTGAGATGCTGGTGCCGAACTGCTAGGCCCTGGACATATAACTATCATCAGTAACTGACTCGCTCAATCCGCTCCCGACTAATACTACAATAAATATAAATACCTACTAGATGTGTAAATACTGTCTAAAGACAGCCAAGGTGTTATATTTTTAAGTTAGTCCATACAATATTTAATATTTGCATTGTTACACTTATTTGAACATTGTTTCGACCCGTTCTTCCAGACCGGGAGTCCAAAACTTGCGCCGTAAGTTTCAGCGCGTCACATATACTGAGACGGACCCCGTGCTCACAAATTTGGGTCAGCACGAGACCCGAGTAAAAAGTTAGCTCTTTAACCTTCTATATTCAACATATCGTTTTAACCCGTTCTCAAAATCTAGGAGTCCAAAAACTACGCGGCAAGTTCCAGTGTGATCGGGACAGCAAGACGAAGCCCGTGCTCATGGACTTGGGCCCACAGGAAGCCCACTTACAAAGTTGGCCCATGAACACATAGGGTCCAAATACAACACATGCTACATCGCTTCTTATACTTAATCAATTTATCAAATAATTGAAGCATGGTACTTAGTATAGGCAGAGGACAGTGATGCTCACCTTGGGTATGCCGGAAGGTGGCCGGAAAAGATCACCGGAGCAACACCCATAAGCTCTCTCAATCCACAATGGCCACTACAATTATTCACTGGATCAACTTGGGATCTTACGTGAGCATCATGTTCACTAATCACAGGAGGATGTTGTGCTCACCTGAAGTTGGCCGGAGAACGGCCGGAAAGTTTGCCGGAACCACACCCTCTATGGAGCTAAGCTCGGGTTGCACCAACCAAGGATCAAACCAACTTGACCCTAAACAAAGTTGAGCACGAGTTAAAGGAACTTCCCAGAAGAACTCTGGGCCAGGCCTGACCCTCCGCCGGCGGCGACCGGAAACATAGCATTTTTTTCTAACTTATTAGCAAAATTCCACCCACTTAATTCTACAAATATTCAGACCAAACTAAAATGATAGAAGGTCTGTAGGTGATGTGTAGAGCTCACCTTAGTCGTTGGCCGGCGCCCGGAGCGGCGGCGGCGGCCGGAATAGAAGCTCGGATCCACAAAAGGTGCAAACTTCAAAATCCAAAGCTACACGTTCAAGTTCACATGCAAGTTAATGGGAAGCTCAATATTAACCATAAGAAGCTACCTGTGCCGATTTCCCACTTCGCGGAGCTCCGGGATGGCCGGAAAACTGAGTTCACCGGAAATAGCCCGTTAATGGCGGATTCCGGCCGGTCAAGCTCGGGGCTTCGCAAGATGGTCCAAGATGCTCCCCACGATGCCACGGTGCTTCCTGCAGTGGTGGCCGGCGACGAGGACGAGCGGCGGCGCCGGAAAAGGCTTCTCCGGCGACAAAGATATGCAACACTCGCACCCGAGGTGCTCAATCGACCCAATTGAGCTGACTGCCACATCGGGTCCAGTCAAACCTGCGCCCACCCACAACCACCTTCCGCTGACGGGCAGGGATTACGTAGGGCGTCCAAACGGACTACCTCGCTATCGAGGAGTGGCATATGCAGGCTATAGTCAAAATCCACGCTCTCTCTCAGAACGGATAACTCAAGATCATCAAGCCTCTCGCACAAAAGTCAACAACTCACAACAACCTCGGGACCACCGTCAATCCCCAAACGGTTCCCAACAACACTAGCACTAGTCTCAACACAGCTACTAGGCTCCACTCGGTCCCCCTGACACGATTGTAACAATAGGAGTAACAGACCGACTAAACACAGTCAAATAAACCGATACAAAATCCGGTACTGCCTGCTATATCTATTGACTCACAACCTAGCTGTGGGGTGCAGACTGGTTCCTGACCGACATAGTCCCACCCATAGGGCGATAGACTGGCTCCTGACCGGCACAGTCCCATCCCTAGGCGACAGACCGGCTCCTGACCGGCACGGTCATAAGTAATCACACACTCCGGAGTGGCACTCGAGGGGAGCGACCCACACGAGTAGAATAAGTCGCCACAAGTAACCTGGTACAATCAAACTGGATCAAGACTCTAACTAAGTAGGAAGAATCCATCTACCAGAGAAGTCCCAATACCACTATCCCTCAAATCTGATGTAATAGAACAGTCCGGTCAACCGCCCAAAATTCGCGGTTGCCGCTAATACCCCGTCCTCAACCTGTCTGTCCTCACTTCTCACTATCCGACTACACTATTCTGGTTCCTGCTCTAACATGAGCATAGTGTCCCCTATATCTAGGTGTCCAGAGAAAAGGTAACAAAACAGGTTTTCTCCTAAGTTAATTTCCATATAATAGCGTAGTATTAATAGTGGCCATACAAGCATGCATTGTTCTCAAGAAAGAAATAAGAGAGTAAACCCCATGCCTATAGCTGATCATAACTCTAGATCATAATAACTCCTCAGAGTGCAAATCCGTACATAGCTATAAAATCCTGTCCCAATGCCTAACCACCCACATGAAAGGCTATGTGCTAATATGGCATGTAACATGATCTTTATAGGGTAACATTAACCTAGGTAAGCTTACACTATTTTCCAATATTAGCATTCAAACCATGCAAGTCCTCAGTATATCTCATAAATATTATTTTTGCAGTTATATTCAAGCTTACCTATCTTACAAACATAAATCATGTACCCTAAACATGCATGCATCCTAACATACAGAATTAGAGAATCGTCCACCGGTTCTGGAAACAAAGCACCCACCTGAAGCGCTTTCCGCAGGCAAAGCCGAAGTCGGTGAAGTGTGTTGACGCTCACAGTCTAATTCTGCTGAAATTGCATCCTCGGTACAAGTTGCGAAAGCCTCGGCTCCCAACAGCTGAAAACATCCAGAATCCACCATCTTTAATTTCCTTCAATTTCAACAGGTTCAGAAACACTCGCGAACTTTCCTGGGTACAACAATAAGGTCCAAGATTACACTTTCATTCTAAAATATCCAAGTACACACAGTCTGCAAGATCAGTCCCAAAGATGTAATTATTTCACCTGCAGCGAGAACTCAGAAAAATCCAACATAAATACTGGTGCGTTCCTCGCGTCGATACCTTCGAAACGAATACCTGCACGTCCAATTCCGAGTTTTCTACGCTGAGATATAAATCCGGCAAGAGAAACACCTCATTCATAACTGTACAAACTTCCATAGATAATAACTCGGGAAGAAGAAAGGTTCTCACCTTCGAAGCCAACTCAGTAAATTCTGAGAAAAATCCAGGAGATTTCTCGCGAGAAGTAGATGAATTTTGCCTCTTGAATCACCTCGATCCGATGTCGGTGCGCAAAGTTACGGCTAAAACTCTGCGATGCTGTCCAAAACTGCAACTGAACCAAGGGCTCCAAAGATGATAAAATTCACCTGATTTGTAGCAAGAATTAGCCTTTTCCTTCAATATGAAAGATGTAGGTCTCTGAGTCATGGTGAATTTCCCGCAAAAAATCAGCTTAAAATTCCACTTCTTCAACCCTAGGGAGCAAAAACACTGAGCATTGCTCAGAACCACATCCAGAATCTCAGCTATACACAACAATCCCAAAGATGGCTTAATTTACCTGACTTAGAGTCCAAATTTGAAGTTCCACAAAATACGAAAATTGTATCTCTATAAGTCCTGGAAATTTCACAACAAAAACCAACTTAAAATTCCATTTGTACATCCCAAGGGAGTAAAAATACTAACCTATGGTAGAAATCTCAAACTGAAAACAAGTGTCTCAAAGATTGCTATCTTTACCTGGTTTAGAGCTCTAATTAGGTCTCCTCTTTAATACCAAAGTTGTAGATCTTGAAGTTGTGAAGAAAAGCCCGCAAGAATCATCCCAGAATTCCACTTCTACACTTCTGGAGACCTCCTGGAAGAAAACGCGACGAAGTGGAACCCAAAACCAGCAAGGACCAAGCTCCAACCATGGTGGTTTCCTTGATGAAGAAGAGGGTGGTAAGGGCTGCTACAAGGACTCCTTAGCAGCTAAGGGGTGAAGAACATCCAAAAGAGAAGCCCCATGCTAATTAGCCCCCCTTAAATAGGCTAAACATGCTCTAAAATGGGCTTAAGGTGCAACATACACTCACCAACTCCCTTCTCACAACACTCCCTTGCACCAAATCCAACGCAAGGCAGGTCGGACCAAATTGTCCGACCAACCCGGGCCGCTGCCACGTCGCCGAGCCCAGCCCACGCGCGGGCGCGGGCGCGCGCCACGCGCGCGCATGCATGCGCACGCGGTGCATGGCCGCCCGGTGCACCGCGCGTGCACCGGGCGCCCGCCCGGACTCGTGGACCGGGTGCACCGCGGCTGTGGACCGCGCTGCACCAGCCGGTCTACCGACCGTGCGCCACGCCCCGTGAACCCGGTCCACAAATCCAGCAACACCAAAATCTCCATTTTAAGCCCAAAAAATCCAGAAAAAGTGTATTTCGCACCGTTTTTCGCGCTGAATCCATTTTTCTCGTCCATTTGGCGAATCGAGGATTCCGATACACCGAAAAAGTACAATCAAAACTCTCCAAACCATAATATAACAACCACTGCACTTCCGTACGTCCCCACTATGCGGTTTTTCGCACTGGATCCGATTTTCGCGTCCTTTTCGCGCACCGAAAACTCTAGCACGCTAAAAAAATGCCGACGAGCTAGCAATCCACTAGTAACTCAGCTCACAAGGATCTTGGGTCTTCACAAATTAAATTTTAATTTTTTAATTGAATGAGAATTCAAATTTTGATACATTTATTTTTAAAACGATTTCTTACCTTTTGGATTCATATGGAAAGTTTAAAAAAAGCAATTAATATGTAATTAAAAAGTTATACGAAATTATAATACAAAATCTCATGTTATGAAAAAACAATAATGGTTTGTTCATATCGAACCCGAAGTGCCATGCTATTATTACTTATAATTTTCTTTTATAATCAATGTGGCGAAGGCATAGTCTTCTTTTTTTTCATGATAAACAAAATCAAGGATGTGAACTGTTCACATGCTCTTTATTGGTAAAGCATATAGTTTCACTAAAACCAAAAAGGGGTACATCCTACCAGGGACAATCTCACACGCGTCCTCACCCAGAACGTCCAAAGGTCCCCGCACCCAAAGGACCTGAAAAACAGTCACCCGAGGGTGTGAGACACACCGGAGTGTATCCCAGTGGGCACGACGGGCCGAGAAATAGCAAGCCGTACCTACTGGGTACAATAATAAGCGGAACAAAGATAATATATATTGAATATCATCAGCAGGTAAACAGTAATAGAACAAGGTATGCATAAATCACACTCAACTAAGCAGGATGATTCTTATAGCAAGATATATATATCAAATCAAGATAATAGGAAATGGAAATGCAAATAATCAGGAAATCAGGGGAATAAAAGAGTGCATCAAAAGTAATAGCACAAGTATACCCAATCCGGTGCCACTGTTGACCACAAGGGTCTCAGGCTAACTGCCATGGAGCATAATGACCTCAGGCTAAACCACTTTTGGTCATCGGGGCCTCAGGCCTAAAGCCAATCTCGGACACCCTGCAAGCTATCATAACCCCACTGGGCTCACGGGTCAATCAGACCTCTCTACCGGTAAAGAACACCACTGCGGGTAGCTAATCCACTGGTGTGCGCGACTGAAAGCTGGCTCGACGGCGATCATAATGCTGATGCTCAAACCATGGTCCACTGACCAAATAGACGGCAAGAAGCCGAGGAAAAATCCCCACTGGGATGCTAGTATAACATGCCACATACTGAATGTAGTATCATCTATTCTAAACATGCAGTGAAGAATAGTAACAGGTATAGACTCTGCTAGTGACCAATCAAGCATGGCATGTGTCCAGGAAATGCATATCAATCACTGAAAAGAACAGGATATATCTCTATCAAGAATAACAAGCAACTGCTGGGAATATAAGCAAAAGATAACTCAATAAGGTAACAACCAAGCACAACTGAGATAGAGTCATGATATGCAAGCGGAAATATAAACAACCAAATACCAAAGGGGTCCGTCTTATTACGGTACCCGTAGGGCCGATCTGATAAAGCGCGGACCGAAGATAACCCACCTCAAGGTAGACGGTCGCGATACGATGGATCACGGGCTGGCTCCTGATGACTGGGGCCTACAATATACCAGATGACAACTCAGGGTCTATCAAAACCTCAAAATGTATCGGCGCGAATCGACCGTTTCGTCGATTTGTGCATCATAAAGCAATTTAGTTTTTCAGAAACCACAGGGAACCCCACTAATAGGCCAACACTTCTTTAGAATATTCATCTAACTTTTCCAGGGTGTAACAATTGCAGCAGGGCCCCTGGGTTCACACAGACTGGGCTTTATACACAAAATAACCACTGTTTTGGCTCGTTCTTTCAAACGGTAAATCATTTTTATGAGCCGTCACCTCCAGCAGGTGACATTCAACTTGCTGAACGCCGTGCTCACCCATTTGTGGTAGCACGATGCCCGAGGAAAACTTCGGCCCATGAAATACTCCTCTAACCTAGCCGAAATGCATTTTCGCTTCTTCGGCTCACCAAAACCCAAAACAAATGTGAGCATCGCGTTCAGTGACCCCCAAAACCCCAGGAATACACTGTTACAACTTTTTAAACAGCCCCTTGTACAGCTTTTAAGGAATTATTACATTTAGGCTTGATCATGACCCAACTTTGCATCTATACCTCCTACATCAAAACTTTGTATATCAAAGTTCCTCTGGATAGTGCCAGGATACTGGGGCTTGCCTTAGATGCAGCCCAAAACTGCTGGATCAAGTAGAACCACATCCTTGCTCACTAACATAAAGCACAAGTCTCAACTCTCTGTCCACACAGATCCAAATTGATCTGAAGTGAGCATGAAGCTCAGGGGACCTTTCTGAGTAACTTTGATATACAACTCGAGAGCTAATTCCCATTTTTTTCTCTTTGAGGCATTTCCTCAAACATCTCACATGCATCATTTAATACAACATACAATAGCACATTTCCAAGCTTGATCTCAGCAACCATAGGGTCTGGGGCTTCCTAACTTGGATCAAACTGATCCATTGAAGCTCTGGAGTCTTTCCCCCCAACCTGGAGCAGCCCAAAACCTCCCAAACCGGCCGGCCCGAGGAAGAAGATGACTTCCAAAACCTTGAAATTCGTGATGGCCAACCCAGGTCTTCTGGGCTTCATCCAATTGCTCCAGCAGGTGCACCTCATCTCCCTGATGCTCCCCAGGTCCATGCCTGGTCGACGGAGTGAGGCGGCGCCGGCCGGCCATGAAGCTCCAATTCGAGCTTAAGGCCATTAATGGCAGATTTCTCCAGAGCCCATGGGAGTCCCTCAAACTTGCAGGGTAGGCTCCTTATATCTGTACGAAGCTTCCCGACCCACTCCCGGTCGCCGGAGATGGCCGAAGCGCCGGCGGCCAAGAATGAGATCATTCTCGGGTTGCACATGGCCGCCACCCTCCGACGCTGCATGGGCAATATGCACGTGCATGGTTGCACTCCTGGCACTCCCCGCAACTCATCTGGACTACTGCCCGGCGGCGAGGAGGCGCGCCGGCGCCGGAGCTGTAAGCTCGGCCAACACACAATATTCCAAAATCTAGGGCTTCAAACTGCGAATCTCCGGGTTGACCATACTCCACCAAATTTGGTGGAGTTGGTCCTCTCCTCCTACAGTCCCAGCACCCCAAGTTTGAGCCCGGTTAGTCCACTGGTTGCCGAGAAAAACGATGGCGGAGCTATTCCTAGGGTTCCGGCCATCTTCAACCTTGCCGGCCACCCAGGCTGCATGGGAGCTCGGGCCTGTGCCCGGAGCATCTCTAGGACATGGGGAGTCTACTGCAAAGGTTCCCGGGGGCTAACAATCATGGGTTAGGGTGCACTCACCTTGGCCGGAGTTGTGGGAGAGAGGAAGAAGCCGGTTTCGGGTCCTCTTGCACGCGCGGCTTCGGCAACCTCCCAGATCACTCCACAGGCACAGAGGAATCCCCAGCACGCCCACTTCAACTCTACAACAACTTGGTCCCAACCTTCCACTCTCACTCTCTCTCTCGGTTAGGTTTCAATGGGTTGTGTCCTAGGGCTAGCCAAGGCTTCCGGGGCTGTGTCTAGGAGTAAGGGGAACCGAGGGGATGCTTAAGATCTCCTCCTGACTCCTCGGGCTCACCCCATAGAAGACCAAGAGCCTTGCCACCAATCAATGCAAGATTCCAGCCTCCAACCGGTTTCACACCTAACCTCCTCCACCAGGCTCTGCCCAGTCCATTTCGTGGGCTTCTGAGGATGGCAGAGGCCCAATACACCAAGCCTCTAAGGTGCTGGCCCAAGAAAACTTGAGATATTTAAGGAAAAAGCGATAATTTGGCGCTTTTCACGCATTTCGAGGCAAACCGAGCGTCATTTCGCGAAACGGACTTCTCGAGAACTTAGACTCGTCAAACGGAAATTTCGTCAGCGCCATCGCGTTTAGAACATCAAAGCCATTAAAATCGACTACCTGAACCACCATATTCGGGCTTCAGACAGCGAATTGGCCAATGTTGATCACGAGGGGAATTAGTTTAGGGGTTACTATTCATCCACTTAAGTTGTGGGCCCCACATCTTTTTCGCTGTTTTCGCAACGATCCGACCGTCAGATCGAAAATCGGATTACACTTTCTTTAACTAGTTTGACGAGACGGTTCTACTGGTGATCTCGGATTTTTAAGATTAAACTCGGATCTAATAGCTGTTATAGAAATTGCCATTTGTTCTACAACATTAATTCTAAAAAGAGTCAGCTTTCAAATTTTTTATATAATTTTTCAAGCCTTGTTAAAATTTTAAGGCTTGAAAAATTATATAAAAAAAAATCGATAAAGTAACCTTATGTACATTTTTTTAAATAAATAAATAAATAAATATATATATATATATATATATATATATATATATATATATATATATATATATATATATATATATATATATATATATATATATATATATATACACACTTAAGATTAGAATGTTGATTATATCTGGGTAAAATGAAGGATAATATAATAATAAAATGGGGCTTGCAACTGAAGCAACATATAGTATAATCCAAGGTGAATTAAATTTGTTATTTTTTTTTGGATAAAAAATTATTATATTTGATACACTAGGTCAAATTATTATGTTTTCTAAATTTTTTTTTTTTTTAGTTGGCCTGTTTGGAATAAGTAATTAACTAAAAATGTTACTATGTAATATTGATATTACAGAATAGTTTTGAAGTAAAAGAAAATCGGTTAGACCTCTTTAAAAAAATATTTTATTCGCAGTGTTACTTTTTCAACCCTCATTCTCTGTTTCCTTTTGTCTTCCCACCTTTCATTCTTTAAAAATTTAAAATTTAAAAATAAAAAATAAAATCTAAATTTAAATTTTAAAATTCTAAATTGTAAAATTAAAATTTATTATTTTAAAATTAAATTTATTATTTTAAAATAATAAAATTTAATATCTAAAACTTAAAATTAATATTGTAAAATTTTTAATTTTTTATTTTGGAATTTTAATTTTTAAATTTAAATTTTTTTATTTGAAAATTGAAATTTAAAATTTCACATTCAAATTTTAAAATTTAAATTCAAATTTTAAAATTTAAATTCAAATTTTAAATTTTTAAATTTAAAATTTAAATTTAAATTTTAAAATTGAAAAATTATAAATTAAAAATTTAAATTTAAATTTTTGTGTTGTAAGTTTAAATTTAAAATAGAATATTTTTTTAAATGTCACAATCTAAATAATAAAAAATAAAATAAATTTTTTGTATAGAATATAAATTTTTTTTAAATATCAAATATATTATAAAATTATATTTTATTTTATTTTTATTTTTAAATAATTACCCAAACAGTTACTGAAAAGTCAAAATATAAGATAAAATAAGTGCGGATGAATTTACTTACGGTGAACAAACATAAACAAATTGTTAGCATTTTTTGAAGTACTATTGAGAAGAGAAATGTTAAATGTACACTCCTTTTTGGGATGTACATCGCACATTTCATTCTTCTAATGAATAAGATGTGATGAGTAATCACTTCATAAATTATGATGTGATCTTTTATTTTTAGATGAATAGATATAACATATACACCTTCAAAAATGATGTACATGTAGTTAATATCATATAATATAAATAATAAATTGTATTTTAATTATTAGGTATTTAATATTAAATTTTAAAGACTTATATAAGAAATGCTTAGAAAATATTTTGGATCCTAAGAAAGGTAATTACTCTATGGGTGTGTTTGCTTCGTTCCGTTAAAAATATAAATAATTATTATATTTAATTCGGTAATATAATATTATAAATAATATAAAATTATTATCGAACGGAAATAAATATTTTATATTATTAATAATAAGTTATCTTGCATGTTATATAAAATTACATATTACTCTTACAACACTTCAAATCTTTTCAATACGTTAATTTTAAAATTTTAATTTAAATTTTAAAATTATCAAAAGAAAATAATTTACTGAAAGTTCATTAAGTTCTAATTTTTTATATTTTTTTCTTTTTTTAGTTCAAATTATTTCCATTTGTTTTTTTTTTAAAAAAAAAGGCTCTGAAATTTTTTTCATGAATTAGGGAGAAGAAGAGAATAAAAAAAAGAGCAAATCTTAAAAAAAAAAAAGAGCAAATCTTTTTATGTGTAATGGAAAGGGAAAAATGATAAAAATAAAAACTAAATATTTTCATGAACTACTCCTGCCTTTATATTCAAATAGTACTTTGAAGGTGGAGGAATAATATTATTATTTTTTTTTTGAAAAATAGATTGGTATAAGTTTAAAGTTGCTTTTCCTTTTTTTTGAAAAATAGATTGGGAATACTAGCGGCTCTTTTTTTGCTTTTTCTTTTTCCCACGCGACAGTTCACATGCTCTTTATAAGACTTTGAAAAATGCTACCAGCTCACATGGTACTTTGAAAAATGCTGTCAATTCACAAGTTCATATTCTCAATAGAGCAAAGCTCTTTAAATGTACATGCTCTTTAAATGTACATGCTGTCAATAGAAAAATGCTGTCAATTCACAGTTCACATGTTCAAAGCATTTTTCTATTGAACATGTGAACATGTGAACTGTGAACATGTGAACATGTGAACTGTGAATTGAATTGACAGCATTTTTCTATTGAACATGTGAACTGTGAATAGAAAAATGCTTTGACAGTGAGCTTGTTCTATTGAACATGTGAGCATTTTTCTATTGAACATGTGAGCATTTTTCCAAGGTGAATTAAAAGCTCACTGTCAATTCACATGTTTTCTATTGAACATGTGAGCATTTTTCCAAGGTGAATTAAAAGCTCACTGTCAATTCACAGAGCATTTTTCCAAGGTGAATTAAAAGCTCACTGTTAATTCACATGTGAACTGTGAATAGAAAATTAAAGACATCCAAAAATTGTAAAATTAAAATTTATTATTTTAAAATTAAATTTAGTATTTTAAAATAATAAAATTTAATATCTAAAACTTAAAATTAATATTGTAAAATTTTTAATTTTTTATTTTGGAATTTTAATTTTTAAATTTAAATTTTTTTATTTGAAAATTGAAATTTAAAATTTCACATTCAAATTTTAAAATTTAAATTCAAATTTTAAAATTTGAATTTAAATGTGAAATTTTAGAAAACATGCTCACATGTGAATTAACAGTGTTCACATGTGAATTAACAGTGAATTAAAAGCTCACTGTCAATTCACAGAGCATTTTTCCAAGGTGAATTATAAGCTCACTGTCAATTCACAGAGCATTTTTCCAAGGTGAATTAAAAGCTCACTGTTAATTGAATTTAAATGTGAATTTTAGAAAACATGCTCACATGTGAATTAACAGTGTTCACATGTGAATTAACAGTGAATTAAAAGCTCACTGTCAATTCACAGAGCATTTTTCCAAGGTGAATTAAAAGCTCACTGTCAATTCACAGAGCATTTTTCCAAGGTGAATTAAAAGCTCACTGTTAATTCACATGTGAACACTGTTAATTCACATGTGAGCATGTTTTCTAAAATTTCACATTTAAATTCAAATTTTAAAATTTGAATTTAAATTTTAAAATTTGAATGTGAAATTTTAAATTTCAATTTTCAAATAAAAAAATTTAAATTTAAAAATTAAAATTCCAAAATAAAAAATTAAAAATTTTACAATATTAATTTTAAGTTTTAGATATTAAATTTTATTATTTTAAAATAATAAATTTAATTTTAAAATAATAAATTTTAATTTTACAATTTTGGATGTCTTTAATTTTCTATTCACAGTTCACATGTGAATTAACAGTGAGCTTTTAATTCACCTTGAAAAAATGCTCTGTGAATTGACAGTGAGCTTTTAATTCACCTTGGAAAAATGCTCACATGTTCAATAGAAAACATGTGAATTGACAGTGAGCTTTTAATTCACCTTGGAAAAATGCTCAGTGAATTGACAGTGAGCTTTTAATTCACCTTGGAAAAATGCTCACATGTTCAATAGAAAAATGCTCACATGTTCAATAGAACAAGCTCACTGTCAAAGCATTTTTCTATTCACAGTTCACATGTTCAATAGAAAAATGCTGTCAATTCAATTCACAGTTCACATGTTCACATGTTCACATGTTCAATAGAAAAATGCTTTGAACATGTGAACTGTGAATTGACAGCATTTTTCTATTGACAGCATGTACATTTAAAGAGCATGTACATTTAAAGAGCTTTGCTCTATTGAGAATGTGAACTTGTGAATTGACAGCATTTTTCAAAGTACCATGTGAGCTGGTAGCATTTTTCAAAGTCTTATAAAGAGCATGTGAACTGTCGCGTGGGAAAAAGAAAAAGCAAAAAAAGAGCCGCTAGTATTCCCAATCTATTTTTCAAAAAAAGGAAAAGCAACTTTAAACTTATACCAATCTATTTTTCAAAAAAAAAATAATAATATTATTCCTACACCTTCAAAGTACCGTTTGAATATAAAGGCAGGAGTAGTTCATGAAAATATTTAGTTTTTATTTTTATCATTTTTCCCTTTCCATTACACATAAAAAGATTTGCGCTTTTTTTTTTTAAGATTTGCTCTTTTTTTATTCTCTTCTTCTCCCTAATTCATGAAAAAAATTTCAGAGCCTTTTTTTTAAAAAAAAAACAAATGGAAATAATTTGAACTAAAAAAAGAAAAAAATATAAAAAATTAGAACTTAATGAACTTTCAGTAAATTATTTTCTTTTGATAATTTTAAAATTTAAATTAAAATTTTAAAATTAACGTATTGAAAAGATTTGAAGTGTTGTAAGAGTAATATGTAATTTTATATAACATGCAAGATAACTTATTATTAATAATATAAAATATTTATTTCCGTTCGATAATAATTTTATATTATTTATAATATTATATTACCGAATTAAATATAATAATTATTTATACTTTGAACGGAACGAAGCAAACACACCCATAGAATAATTACCTTTCTTAGGATCCAAAATATTTTCTAAGCATTTCTTATATAAGTCTTTAAAATTTAATATTAAATACCTAATAATTAAAATACAATTTATTATTTATATTATATGATATTAACATAATAACAAATAATTAAAAATCTGCTTTTCCTTTTTTTGAAAAATAGATTGGGAATACTAGCTGCTCCTTTTTTGCTTTTTCTTTTTCCCACGCGACAGTTCACATGCTCTTTATAAGACTTTGCTCTATTAGAATAAAATTTTAATAGACTTTGCTCTATTAGACTTTGCTTATATATGAACTAGAGCGAGAAATGGTGGGCTGCTTTTTGGCGGACCAGGAGATAAGATCGGGCCCTAAAAATATACAATATCCAGAAGTAGACCGGCGTGTATCTAGACAACCGGCCCAATCAGCATCTGCAAATGCGACAAGAGAGGGATTGACACAGCGAGATATAGGCAGTCCATAAGTCAGCGTGCCCCGAATATATCGTAGAATGCGCTTAACCGCTTGCATGTGTGGTTCACGAGGAGCATGTAGATACTGGGCAACAGAGTTGACAGCATATGATATATCCGGTCGGGTGAAAGTAAGATACTGGAGAGCACCAACAAGCTGACGATAGTTATAGGGATCCTCAAGAAGTTGCCCTTCATGAGAAGATAGACGAGAGGTTGGAGAGAGAGGACTAGAGACGGGCTTACTATCAAAAAAACCATGGCGCTGAAGCAGCTGATGCGCATATTTGTGCTGAGTCAGATGAAAACCAGAAGATGACCTATTTACCTCAATGCCCAAGAAATAATGTAGCGGTCCGAGATCCTTCATTGCAAATTCCTACTGTAAGGTGGTAATAAGAGCCCTTAGAAGAGAGGAGGAACTGCCAGTGACAATAATATCATCAACATATAATAGAAGAATAAGAGTGCCAGAAGAGGAGTGACAGATGAACATTGAAGGATCAGCAGTGCTCCCAACAAAACCAATTTCAGATAGAAAGGACGTAAACCGTTGAAACCAAGCCCGAGGTGCTTGCTTAAGACCATAGATGGCTTTGCGTAGACGACAAATATGATGCGGAAAAGAGGGATGCACAAAACCAGGCGGTTGTCTCATATAAACTTCTTCAGAGAGTGTGCCATGAAGAAAAGCATTCTTCACATCAAGTTGTCGAAGAGACCACCCTGAGGAGAGGGCCACCGAAAGAACAGTGCGAATAGTGGTCGACTTGACAACGGGAGAAAAGGTCTCATCAAAATCAATGTCTTGTTGCTGTTTATAACCTTGAGCCACAAGCCGAGCTTTGAGACGCTCAAGAGACCCATCCGCCTTCTGCTTTACTTTGTATACCCATTTACAACCAATAAGATTAACAGGCGAAGGAGGTACAAGATCTCGAGTAGCATTTGTCAGGAGGGCATCAAACTCCTCAGCCATGGCAGCGCGCCAACCTGCATCCTGAAAAGCCTCATGAAATGAGTAAGGCTCAGTAGGTAGAGCAGAATCCGTAGAGGCCAGTAAGGAGGTAGACTCAGTTAAACCCTTAGTCATAGATCGAGTGCGCATAGGATGTATGCGGGGAGGTGAAGAAGGCTCAGACGGCACTATAGTAGGCTGAGGGGAGGGCGGACGATCAGAGGTGGACGGTGGTGGTTCAACAATAGTAGATGTAGTAGCAGCAGATCGTGTAATGTGTCGTCTGGTATAGACACGAAGTTCTGATGGACCAACGGCAGTGGCATCGTTCCCATTCCTAACCTGTGAGTCATCAGAATTCAAGGTAGAAGGAAATGTTGATAAATTCTCAGACGGTGAAACAGATGGACGTGTACCGGAACCACTCTCAGCAGAGGGGCGTGTGAAGGAGAAGCCAGAGATTGCATCAATGGTAGAAGGATTCTCACCCAGCAAAGGAGGATTTGAAACAAATTTTTGAAACATATCAAGGTTGGAAAAAGTAGAGGAAGGAGAAGAAGAGAATTTAGAAAGACAAGAAAACGGAAAAACAGTTTCCACAAAGGTAACATGTCGAGAAATAAAAACCTTGCCAGTGCTGGGATGAAGACATCGAAACCCTTTATGTTTATCAGAGAGTCCTAAGAAGACGCAAGGAAGTGACCGAGGAGAGAGCTTGTGAGCTGCAATATCCTGCACATCAGGATAACACAAACATCCAAAAACTTTGACAAGTTGCAAGTCAGGGGAAGAGCAACCATGCAGAATTTCATATGGCGATTGTCCTTTTAAAACAGTAAGAGAGGGAATTCGATTCACAAGAAATACAGCAGTTTGAATGGCATCAGCCCAAAAACGAGGAGGCATACAAGCTTGAAATAGTAAACTTCTAACAACGTTAGTTAAATGTCTATGCTTCCTTTCGGCGAGGCCATTTTGTTGAGGAGTATAAGGACAAAAAAAACGGTGAAAAATTCCATTTTGTGAACAAAGGTTGGAAAACTTATCATTTACAAACTCCGTACCATTATCAGATTGGAAAATCTTGATTGAGCTATGAAATCTGTTTTCCACCATTGCTTTAAATTCGAGAAATTTGTCAAAAACTTCGTGTTTAAATTTCAAAAGGTAAAGCCAAGAAAACCGAGAATAATCATCAATAAATATAACATAATATTTATAACCAGAAACAGATGGAACAGGTGATTGCCACACATCAGAATGCACAATATGAAAGGGAAAAGCAGATTTAGATTCCGAATCAGAAAATGAGAGTTTAACATGTTTTCCCATGTTACAAGCATTGCAAACAGATAATGTCAAAGCAGAATTACCATCAGAAATAATGTTATTATTTTTAATAAATGCCGAAAGAACAGGAAGACTGGGATGACCTAATCGTCTATGCCAAACATCGCTACTAAATCTAGTTGCAACAAGACCAATCTGTTGCTTATTCCCTACACTTGCAACTTTAGAAGGAATTGGATAGAGTGATGTTCCCGAACTAGGGCAGTGCAGAAGCTCCGTCCTTGTTACCTTGTCCTTCACAGAAAAACCAGAAGAGTCAAATTCAAGAACGGAATTATTGTCACGACAGAATTGACGCACTGAAAGTAAATTTCTCTTGATGGAAGGAACAACAAGAACATTTTTAAGAGCAAAGGATTTAGAAGATGTATTCAATTGAGTTTCACCTATCTGAGTAATATCAAGTAAATTTCCATTACCAACTAGAATTTTTTCATGCCCAGTATAAGGTTTGGAAGAGGAAAGAATACCAGAATTCGCGGTCATGTGATTGGAAGCTCCAGTGTCCGGATACCATACTTCCTCAGCAGGTTCATAGAGATTCATAGCAGCAAAAGTTTGAGGGACATCATCGGCCACGAATGAGTGATTGAAGCGTTGTCTGCATTGAAGAGCAGAATGGTTGTACTTTCCACAGATCTGACATTGTGTGCCAGACTTCAAAAATAAGATTGTTGATTTGGAGTATAAGGTTGAGGAAGATTATTGGGTGAAGAATGTGGATAGATTCCAGGAGATCCACGACCAGGATATGAGTTGTATCTACCGCGATGTCCTCGACCACCGCGATATCTGCCTCCACGACCTCCACGATTTCCGCGTCCACGATTTGCATAGAGAGCTTCGCTGTCGATAGTGGGAATGGCAGGTGATGTTGTTGAACTAGTACGACGTTGTACTTCTGTTTCTTCTTGCATCAAAAGTGGACGAAGTTGATCAAAAGTAGGCTTGTTTCGGTGTGTATTAAGGGCACTGACGAAACCTCTATATTCTTCTGGTAACCCAAGAAGAACAGTCATGACCAAGTTATGGTCTGACTCAGTTTCACCAATCGCTTGCAGGGCATCGCCAATAGATTTAATCTTTTGCATATAATCGGTCATATTCATTGAACCTTTCTTGTTGCTTCGTAATTCAGACTTTAGAGAGAAAGCGGTGGAAGCAGTTTTATCAAGAAAATATGTTTCGATAATTTTCCAAGCATCATACGCAGTTTTAGGAGAGCTAGAAACAACCATCTGTAATATGCTAAGCGAAAGGGTGGCATTAATCCACGAGAGTATAGTGGTGTCTTCTTTTTTCCAATTTAGATATTCCGGGTTCATAATTATTTTCTTTTCAGAAGTGTCAATAGTTTGAGGCGGTATAATACCAGTTCCGTCCACATGTGGAGTAACACCAAAACTCTCCAAAACATTAAGAAATATTTGTTTCCACACAAGATATGTGGAATCTGTTAGTTCAAGTGGTATGAGAGTTTTGATATTAACCACTGGTAAATTTGAGAAAGAAGACATGTTACCACAAAAAGAAAATATCACCACGAGAGAGTAACCGAGGCAAATCCTTGACTGCACCAGAGAAGAACCAAACTACACCAGGGAGCAAGTACGCATCTGAACGACACCGGAATAATGAAGAGAGGCCGAAATTACTGTAGCGCTGGTACTATAGCAGCGGCACTGTAGCAGCAGTTGTGACGGAGAGAGAAATCCAAAGAAGAAAAAAAAAAATTATGGAAGAAGGTGAGACTCGTGGTAGATGGTGGCTAAGGATCGATATTCCCAATATTAGGGTTCCCGCTCTGATACCATGAAAGATGGGCAAAAAGCATACACTATGGTTTGTATTAACATCAATTATATAGTACATGAGAAGGTATTTCTATGGTAATAATGACAACCATAGTAATAATATAACAAGGATTACATGCTATATAATCCTACGCTATAGATGGTAAGTAATATATAGTATAACAACCATAGTAATAATATAACTAGGATTACATACTATATAATCCTACGCTATAGATGGTAAGTAATATATAGTATAGAAACAATAAAGATAATACTAAATATATCGTAACAGTTTGGTTCATTCTGGAAACAAACTGTGAACACTCCTATACATGCCTAGTCTAAATTTTTTTTATGTCTGGGAAGTTTCTGATTTTTAGGCTGGGGAGGATTCTTTGGTTGATAGTGTTGGTGTAAATATACAAAATAGAGGTTAGACTACAAAAATATATGAAAAGTATCAACGAGTCGATTAAGCCGAGGCACGGATATCTCGCTCTCTTTCAGGAGATTCAAGCCCTCTGCGGTAGGCAAAGCCTTCGAACCGATGCAGCAGAACACTGACTTGTCCCCTCCAGGATACAACGGCTCGACCCTCGTCGTGTGGCTTCACCAACTCTACACAAGTAGATGAGCCCAAAGCTCTACCAAAAAGAACACCTTTTCTTTGACCACTTTCTCTCTCAAGTAGTATAGTTTTTTTAAAAAACTTTTTGATCTTTGTGTTGGTATATGTAAGAAAGTAGAGAAGCTCTCTTTATATAGTTTTCACCATTCTATAAGTTATTACAACTTTATAGCTTTCATATTAAGAGTTATAGGAATAAGTAGTGAATATATACGTTAGATCAAATAGCACCAATTAATAGAGAATAGGTTATAGGAATTCTCTTCAAAAGCTACAATTGAAAGGTAAAGTTACGTTACCTTTAAAGCAAGATATTGAATTATCTTATTTAATAATGTAAATGTTACAACATTCCCCCCACTTATTTTATTATTAAAGAGAGTTCGACGGTCAGAGAGGGATCGTTATACATAAAGAAGGTGTGCTCTGCATTGAACCTTCACTCAGTGAAACAATGATCTCTACTCCAGAGCCAGAGTGGTCTCAGACTTGAACTTTGGCTGCTTAAGGGAAATAGAGTGTCACTGCTCATATATAACAATCCAGATGTTGACATGAGCTTTACTAGCTAGAACGTTACAGCCTTATGCTTATCCTGGTTTTCATCAGCATTTTTTGAGAAAAAAGCCCGTTCTCATAGGAAGCGGTCCCACTTCTATGCTCACATAGGTGAAATCCGTCAAGGTGTTTCTGTAATTCTGACACCCTGCTCATAAGAGTCACAGATTCTATTAAGAGTGTAATAACTCAACCCTCATTTCATTACAGGATGAATGCACTCACACCATAGGGATAGGTAAATATTAGATCACGTAGATCTATATGTTGTGCATTCTTTACGACCACCATATGATTCGTTTTTTCCATTGAACCCGACTTTCAGGATCTCTGATCATCAGGTTGGGTATCCTCATACATGGTTCGTGATGTTATGGGCTTTAACCTGTAACAATCCGGACGATCCGCAGCTAATCCGGGATGAGATTGCTCTGAGATTGGCTTGGCGGTGAGGATTTGATCAAGGTGATCAAATCTGGGAATTGGGTATAGATTTGGGAATTGGGGGAGTTGAGAGAGAGAGATATAGAGATTTGGAGAGGAAGGAGAATGAGGGAGAAGAGAATAGAAGTTCTGATTCAATTATGCATTCCTCGTTTGTAATACATGTGCCTATTTATACTACTCCCATACTTGGGCTAATCTGTAATAATCTCTACTTTAGGTATTGTGTAGCATAAGTGTTTATTATGACTGGGCCACTGTTGGGCCTAAAGTAAATGTTGCGCGGACCGCTTGGGCTGGGCCTCCTCTCTCTACAGTGTCGCTCCCCCTCACTGCTGGCCAATCGGATCCTCCTCCTCGCCTTTCCGCGCCCGCTTCGCTCGGAACTCTCCAAACTCCCCTGGCGCCTCGGTCACGTCTCACCTACCCTCGTACGATGCCCTAACTCAACCATGGTTCCACAGCCGCCTCTTCACTCGGGTTCATCTCCTCTCACCCTAGTTCCTCTCTACGTCTCCAGAACTCTTCCTCTCCTCTACTCCTCCACTCTGTCTCTCCTCTACTTCCCCCCTACTCTATGGTTGTTACATAACCCTATCCCCCTCGATGTATTCCAGATCCTTTCTCTTCCCAAGGACTTAGTTAACGGATCTGCTAGATTATCAGTAGATTTTATATAATCCACATTGATAATACCATTGTTCATATATGATCTCACAGTACTATGTTTTCTTCTCACGGATTTGGATTTACCGTTATAATAACGATTTCTTACTCTACCAATAGCAACAGTGCTATCACAGTGTATCAACACAGATAGAACTGATTTCTCCATAAATGGAATCTTAGACAATAAGTCTCTCAACCACCTAGCTTCCTCACTAGCTGAAGCTAAAACAATATGCTCGGCTTCCATAGTTGAATTAGCAATGATAGTTTGCTTTTTAGATTTCCAACATATAGCACCACCTGCTAAAGTAAAAATATAACCAGTGGTAGAGAGAGAATCACCTGATAAGGTATTCTAATCAGCATCACTATAACCTTCAATCACAGCAGGATACTTCCCATAAAACAAGCCATAAGTTTTGGTACCAATGAGATATCTCATCACACGTTCCATGGCATGCCAATGCTCTGTAGCCGGCTTGCTTGTAAATCTACTAAGTACCCCTACTGCATATGCAATATCTGGTCTAGTGCAATTTGTCGCAAACCGCAAGCTTCCAATCATACTAGCATATTCCTTTTGATTTAAAATTTTATTTTCACTTTTAACGGAAAATAAGTGAACACTCGAATCAAAATGTGTAGTCACATGCTTGCAATTAAGAAAGTTGTACTTTCTTAAAATTTTCTCAACATAATGCGACTGATCAAGAAAAATACCATCTGGTGTTTTGGTAATTTTCATACCCAAAATAAAGTTAGCCTCACCAAGATCTTTCATTTCAAAATAATGATTTAGCATAACTTTTGTCTCAACAATAACATTTAAGTTAGAGCTAAAAATTAGCAAATCATTCACATAAAGGCTAACAACTACATGCAACTTTTCAAAAGTTTTGTAGTAGATGCACTTATCACACTCGTTTGATTTAAAACCATTCTCAATCATGCAAGAATCAAATTTTTCATGCCACTATCTGGGTGTCTGCTTTAAGCCATAAAGGGATTTATTTAGCTTGCACACTTTATTTTCTGGCCCAGGCTCTTTGAACCCCTCAAGTTGGTCCATATAAATTTCCTCATCTAGGTCACCATTCAGAAAGGCGGTTTTTACATTCATCTGATGAATTTGTAAATCATATATTGCTGCAATAGCAATGAGAACTCTGATGGATGTCACTCTAGTAACCGGAGAAAATGTATCAAAGAAGTCTAGATCTTCTTTTTGTTTATAACCTTTTGCGACAAGTCTCGCTTTATACTTGTCTACACTCCCATCCGGTTTCAATTTCTTTCTGAGAACCCATTTACAACCAATTGTTGTACAGCCTGGAGGTAAATCCACTAATTTCCAAGTTTTATTAGAAATTAGAGATTCCATCTCATCAGTTACAGCCTCTTTCCAAAAAATGGCATCATTTGAAGATAAAACTTCTTGTAAAGAAAACGAGTTTTCTTCAATATTAAGAACAACATAATCAGGGCCAAAATCTTTTTCTATTCTATTTCTTTTACTCTTTCTAGGTTCAAAAACATATTGTTATTGGTTTTGCGAAAGAGAGTTTGTAGAACTTGGTTTAGGAAACACTTTTAAATTCTTGACCCCCACTATTTTTCAATTTTAAAGGAAATTTATCTTCATGAAAAATAGCATCTCCCGATTCAAAAATCACATTATTTTCAATGTCCAAAAATCTATAGGCTGAACTATTCAACGCATATCCAAGAAATATACAAGTGGCAGCTCTAACACCCAATTTGGGTCTTTTAGGGTCTGATAGCCTCACATAAGCTAGACAACCCCACACTTTAAGATATCCCAAATTTGGCTTATATCTTTTCCACAACTCAAAAGGTGTCATTTTAGACTTCTTATGTGGCAAGCGATTCAAGACATAACTTGCAGTTAAAATGATTTCACCCTAAAGATTTAAGGGTACACCAGTGTCAACTATCATAGCATTTGTTAGCTCAATAAGTGTTCTATTTTTTCTCTCAGCCACTCTATTAGAAGCAGGCGAATATGGAGCTGTAGTCTCATGAATAATTTCTAAAAACTGAACAAAAGAATTGAATCAGGTAGATTCATACTCACGACCTTGATCACTTCTAATTCTTTTAATTTTTACCGAATTGATTTTCTACTTCCTGGAGAAAATTTCTAAATCTGTCAAAAGCATCACTTTTATTTTTTAGTAAATAAACATAAGTATATTTAGAAAAATCATCTATAAAAGTAATAAAATATCTATTTCCTCCACGAGTTAGAGTACCTTCAAATTCACAAATATCACTGTGAATTAACTCAAGTAATTCGGTACTTCGATCAACACTCTTATGAGGTCGTTTAGTGATTTTTGACTTACTACATGTTTCACATTTGTCAAAATCACTACTCAGTCTGGGAATTAATCATAAACTACTCATCAAGCTAACATATCTGCTATTAATATGACACAAACGAGCATGCCAAAAATTCACAGTAGAAAGCATATAAGCAGAAGTAGATGATGCTTTATTCTCAATGTTTAATTTAAACATTCCATCGCATGCATAACCTTTACCCACAAACTTTCCATTCTTGGAAATAACATACTGATCAGACTCAATGGTCTGTTTAAAGCCAACTTTATTAAGAAGAAAACTTGACATCAAGTTCTTCCTAATCAAAGGTGTATACAACATATCTTTTAAGATGAGCACCTTTCCAGAAAAAAATTTTAACTCGACCTCACCACTCCCTAAAACTTCAGAAGTATGTGAATCACCAAGCATGATACTTCTTGGTTGTTCATAGGGAGTATAAACTTTAGGCCAAGTCTTATCATGACAGACATGCCTATTGGCACCAGAGTCTGCCCATCCTTCAGCGTTTTCAATCAGGCATATATCTGTAATCATTGCCACAAGTGGTTCCTCGGTAACGTTAGCTTGAGGTAAAGCTTTACGTTTTCGAAATTTGCAAATTCGAGCAATATGCCCACTTTTGTCACAGACATAGCAAACTATAGAATTTTTCTCTTGAGAAGGAGGTCCTTGGTTATTTGAAGTTTTCTTAAATTGAGGTCTACCTCTATTCTTTCCAATTTTCTTCTTAGGCTTCAAATATGTATTTCTAGAATGATTGTTAATAGGTAAAGAATGAGATGACACTAAGTTTACCTTAGTGCCGCTAGCATCATTTTCTTTTGCTTCATGTGCATCTTGACCTCTTGCCTCCTTTGAGGCGGAAGGGCTTGTTAAGATCCCGGGTAGTATCGTTGGACTTTACATGTGTAGTCTCCATCTTTTGAATCTCCTTAAAATTGTTGGTGTAAATACACAAAATAGAGGTTAGACTACAAAAATATATGAAAAGTATCAACGAGTCGATCAAGCCGAGGCACGGATATCTCGCTCTCTTTCAGGAGATTCAAGCCCTCTGCGGTAGGCAAAGCTTTCGAACCGATGCAGCAAAACACTGACTTGTCCCCTCCAGGATACAACGGCTCGACCCTCGTCGTGTGGCTTCACCAACTCTGCACAAGTAGATGAGCCCAAAGCTCTACCAAAAAGAACACCTTTTCTTTGACCACTTTCTCTCTCAAGTAGTATAGCTTTAAAAAACGTTTTGATCTTTGTGTTGGTATATGTAAGAGAGTAGAGAAGCTCTCTTTATATAGTCTTCACCATCCTATAAGTTATTACAACTTTATAGCTTTCATATTAAGAGTTATAGGAATAAGTAGTGAATATATAAGTTAGATCAAATAGCACCAATTAATAGAGAATAGGTTATAGGAATTCTCTTCAAAAGCTACAATTGAAAGGTAAAAGTTACATTACCTTTAAAGCAAGAAATTGAATTATCTTATTTAATAATGTAAATGTTACAACAGATAGTAACTATTCAAACCTTTTGTTTTATCAGAATTGATGGCTAACATCATTATGCATATTCAGGTAAATCAAGTTGGAACTGTGACAGAGGCCATAGAAGTAGTGAAGCAGGCTAAGGATGCTAACTGGGGAGTGATTGTGTCACACAGATGTGGAGAGACTGATGATTCCTTCATTGCTGATTTAGCAGTTGGCCTTGCTGCTGGTCAAATGAAATCTGGTGCCTCTTGTCACGGAGAGCGCCTTGCAAAGTACAATCAGGTTCTTTTTTTTTTGAGAAGAATGTAGCATGCTACCGCTTCATTCATAAGGGAAATGAATTAGGCAAAAAGGGTAGGCAACCGGGCCTTAAAAAAAAAAAAAAAAAAAAAAAAAGCTAGAGAGGAAGAGCAGGCTGAGCCCACCGGCCCCAACAGTCACGAGCCTCCCTAAAAAGACATCCCGCCGTCTTCTTGCGCTTTTCGAAGATCCTCCTGTTGCGCTCAAGCCAGATAGTCCACCAGACCTAAGCAATCCCCCAGAGCTCTCTATCGCGCAATGAGCCGCCTCTAAAGTACAATCAGGTTCTTAACTTCATTAAACTGATGATTCCTATGTAGTTTGAGATAACATCCATCAAGATTTGTTTGTTTGTCTCCCTACGATCATTTAGTTGGGCACCAGGATTTTTTTAGTCTCATGTCTTAAAGGGCATGCATGCTGCTATTTGGATTGTTGCTGCTAGACGTGTCACTGAATGGTTTGTGCAGATCAGCGCTAGTTGGGATTTAAATTGGCCAGATTGTCTGGTTTTCTAAACTTAATTTTGTTATTATTCACATGTTCGGGTGTTTCAGTAGTTGAGATCATGCTATTTGCTTGCTTTGCAAGTTGAACTTAAATATTTAACAGTATTGATCTCCACAGAAATGTCCACTTCTTTGTCTATAACCAAATACACATGATTGTCATAATCAATTATCAGATAGTGACTGAATAAGATCGTCTGGCGAGCAGTTTTTGGGCGGCTCTGTTAGTTCCTTATTGCAAATTTTGGTGACTGAATCTTTTGCAGTTACTAAGAATAGAGGAAGAGCTTGGAAGTGATGCTGTCTATACTGGAGAGAACTGGAGGAGTCCATGAGCCTACTGCAAATTTTTTTCTTTTATCAATTCTATAGTTTTTTCTTTGTATGTCATTGTTTTCCAGTTATGGTGCTTAAAGTGTCCTGGCTTTTGGTTTGGCACCAGCAAATAGGGAAAACGAGTATCTTTCATGTGAGAGTTCTTCAGGAGTTCCTCTGTTTGATTCCATTTAAGTTGAAATTTTTGTTTAAATTGTGTAAGCAACTGTTATCGAGAACATTCCAATAGGTAATGTTGCAGTTGGAAGAAAACGAGTATCTTACATTTTTGAATTTTTTTTTGTTATATCTTGTGTTCTTATCTTATTTTTCTATTCAGTTAATTCCGACGAATTATGTCCTTATTTTTTATTTTTTTTGTTAAGTGGCTTGAGATGGGAATCATAAATACATAAAGCTATTATTTAGTTTTTTTTTTCTGTTAATTTGTTAAAATATTTGAAAAAAATAAATAAAATTTTAATATTTTAATAGAAAATCACAATGCTTCAAAATTAAAAAATATTATTTATTTTTTTGATGCTTCGAAGCGTCAGGAAATTTCGACCCTTTCAAAGCGTTAAGAAATTTTGATACTTTAAAACGTTAGGAAATTAAAAAATATTGAACGCTTCAAAACGTCAGAAAATTAAAAAATATTATTTATTTTTTTGAAATTTTGACGTGTTGAAGCGTTAAGAAATTATATTTTCGAACACTTATAAGTGTCAAAAAATATTTACCGACGCAAGATTAAAGCACCGGTAAATATATTACGACTCTTTATTTACCGACGTCTTTACAGATGCTTTGCAATGAGTAGGTAAAATTTTTAGAAACATTTAAAAGCGTCCTTAATTACAAAAAAAAATGTCCTTAAATTCTATATTTTTTGTAGCATCTTGTCAATATTAAAAGTTTAGGCGCCTATTTACAAAAGAGCTAAAGTTTTGAGGGTCTTTATACATTTTTCTTATATATTTTCAAACTATGCAATTTTGTAGGAGCGTGTTTGATAACTATAATTTTGTAGAAGTAAATATGTGATTTTTTTGTAATATTTATTTTAACATGTAATATAATATAATAATAAAATTTTTAATTAATTTATGTATACACAACGTTTTTTTATGTTTTTTGTCTTAATTATACTATAATACACTGCACTTCACAATTTTTTTTTTTAACTTTCTACACTATACTATTTTTTTTTTTTTTTTTCAAAGATACTCCTTAATTATCTTTTTTTTTTCTTTTTTTTTTCTTTTTTTTTTTTTTTTTTTTTTTTTTTTTTTCAATTCTCACATGATCAGCAACAAATCTATAATTTTAGATCAAAATTATTAAAAGATATTGGATGAAAGCGATAGAGTATATATTCAACATATTTTGACATAAAAAATAATAATTGTATAGAAATAACAGAAAATATAGTTGAAAATAACTTATAAAAGCTTTTAATGAGACTATTACTAAGATTTATTTTATATCCTTTTAATTATTTAATTAGTTTTCTTCAATAAAATTGTTAGATTTTATCTAAAATAATAATAGATTTGTTAATATTAATATAGAAATTGACAAGAAAAAATAGTTTAGCATAAAAATTGATAAAATATAATAATCAATAGTGTGTTTGAAATATATATATATATATAATTTATTTTTTTTTATGTTTCTCATATCATTTTTTTTTTTTATACTAACATCCAAAAAGGACCTATAAATTCTACAACTTCTCAAATAGGGTGGATTTGACGACTAGAACATTTTAAAAAATAGGCCCCATTATCGTTGTGAATTTGTGACAATTAAAAAATAAATTTTATAATTTGTTTTGACACATGATTTGCCTTATATCAACAGCGCACCAAATTTACTCCAAATTAAAGCAAACCAACTAAAGAAGTAAGTTCCTCAAAATTTTTCAACTAATGAAAAAGAAGGAAAACAACTATATAAATTGAAAAAAAAAAAAAGAAAAAAAAAAAAAGAAAAAAAAAAAAAAGCTAAAACATAGAAATTTTCTTTATATATATATATATATATATATATATATATATATATATATATATATGCCTATTTTTTTATTTTTTTCTCATGACTTTTATAAACTTATATTTTATCCCCTTAAAATTTGAAAAATATTTTCGGAACATTATAAAGGTTATGGTGTTAATGAAAAGGATGAAATAATTAAATTTTTCTTACTTATTTTATAAGAAAAAATAAATTTTAGTATATCTTTGTCAATTTTTAGAGTATTTTCAGTATAAATTATAATAAATGAATGGATAGTGACAGAATTAGGCCGAGCGAACTAAAATTAACTTGTGTTCAGCCGGTTTAATAAATAAGTAGAACATAAGCTGGCATATTAAGCTAAAAAACTTAAATCATGTTTTGCTCGTTTATTAATAAGTTGAACACACGTTAGCTCACGAGTAACAAATTAGATTGTTATCCTTATTATTAACTGAAAAATTGAAAGAAAATTAGAAAATTAGATCTACTGTTAAATCTACCACTTTGACCATTTTTATTTTTTTAGATAATATCATTTCACTAATCATCTACTAAACACTATGAGATCAATATCATCCAAACCACACAAAATTATTTTAAAAAAAATTTCATATGTTTTTTTTGAGTAACCAACCAACTCCTAGATTATATATACTAGTGACTACCCCGCGCTACGCCGCGGCATTACTGAGTTAGTAAAATTTAGGGAAAATGAATAGAATATCCAAAGTATAACAAAAATTATTAGCAAAATTTTCAAATTATTAAAAAGTGTACGGAACAAACTACGGCAAATAGTAAATTGGTATTGCCAAATTACAACAAACCACAACATAACAAAACGAAGTTAAACAGTTGAAATATAGTTCTTGGTTGAAAGTACAAATTTCTTATAATTATTTATTTGCATAATGTAAATCTAAATAAGTTATGTTGGAATATGATTCTGCATTATTTGTCTTCACTTGCTTCTTCACTTGCTTGAGCATCATCACTTGATTGAGCATCATGAGGAAATCTATAGGTGGAAGAAGGAAATTATTAAAAAAAAGAAAATAAAGAGGAAGATAACTTTAAATATAAATAAAAAAATTAATTGTTATTACCTAATACACTGCCTTTTTGCCAATGGAACTTGATCTAAATTTTCCACATGAACTACAGGACTGTCATTTTTAAAAATTTAAATATTAAAATAGCAAAAGTATATTATATCAAATGAATAAAATAAATATAAAATAAGGATACCTTGAAGATTTTTTTGGAGTTGGAGATGTTTCTTGAAATAATTCTTCTTGAATTTGTTTTCCTTTTGGAGATGACAGAAGTTGTTCTTCATACTTAATAAGTAGATTCTTTCCAAGTTGACTTTGGCTTGAGTGAAGTTGTTCTTCACATTTAATATGTAGGTCCTTTCCAAGTTGACCTTTGCCTTTTACATCATAATTTGAAGTATAAAGTTTATTAACTTTGAAAGAGGGGTTTGTAGCACTAAATCTTTGTGAGTCTGGAGAAATTTGGAAAATGTGTTTTTGACCGATAATATTTTTAATGGCTGGAGGCAAGACGAATCTGTCTGAACCAACTGCTGCAGCAAGATTTTGTGCTGGGATGCGAATTAAATCTTGTGCTACTCTTCCAAATATTGTAAAAGTTCCAACATCAGTATCATCTGCGATGATGGCGTTTAGCTTGTACCTTATAATCACAATTGTTAGGAAGAAATAAGTTAAATTAATGTATTTAGATGATAAACCTTTATGTTAGAGTATTTACCAAGGCATAGGAGGTTTGTCGTTGTTTCCACAATGTGGGCAATAAAAATATCGTCGTATGACTTCACCGCTGATTTACAATAATGGCAAGCCTTATACCACCAACCATATGACGTATCTATGTCCGACAGTGTCACTTCACAGGTAAACTTCATACTCTATCGAGAAAAAGAAAATAAACAAAAAATGATTTGTTGCTTTGTAGGTAAACATCACATTCTATAGAGGGGAAAAAAAATAGAGGAAAAGAATTTTAATCGAAAAAAGAGAAGGAAAAGTAAATTGTCATAAAAATACATCACTTACTTGAATATTAGGTGAGTCCATAGCTAAGATTTCAGAAATAGTTTTTCTATTCATTCGCATTTCTTCGTCAGGACTGATAATATCTTGTTGTGTACAGGTGATTTGCTTAATTGGGTTAGGTGTTGGTTTTACCCTGTACATCAAAATTTACATGTAAATAACAAAATGAATCAAAGGAATTAAATTGTAAGTAAATTTGCATGTTTATGTAGACAAACCTATTCAGAAATTCGACAACTTCCGAAATTTCCAAGTTAAGGTAAATTTTTGAAGTCGAACATGTTGATAAATATATCCGGTCTAAAAGAAGTATAACACAAAACACAAATTAATGTTATTTTATATAGTAGTTTGACAGGTAAGTAAAAAAAGAAAAAATTGTAATTGACAAATATACCTCTAAAGGAACGAACCGTCATTCCAGCAAGAACTACAACTACTGGGCCACCAACCTCATTCTCAAAAATTTTACTTTCATCGAAATCTATAGCGAATTTATCCCATAATGTCACTGGCAAAATATTATTTTTGTAGTAAAAGTAACGTGCATATTTAATATAGCGAATGCTGCAAGTAGGAGAAAAACATAGGGAAAAAATTTGGAAAGCGTAAATTTGTACTCTAAATCTTGTATTGCCAAATTTCGGATTGGAGTGAGGATTTGGCCGACATATTTGTGAGTGAGGTCCGTGACAGAGCATATTTTACCAAAGACATCTACAAAGTAGATGAAGAGAAAAGAATATTAAGATAAGTACGTAAGTCATCAAAGGTGGTTTCTCTTAATACAAAATGAATAGTTCAATGTATTTGTAAGAAATATTACCAGTCAGAATACTATCATTATATCTCCTATTCTCAGCCTCAGAAAATGTACAGAAATTGAAGCTATACAGTGGCATTGAATCTATGCCATCCTCGAGTTGAGTTACCGTTGTCCATTTTGCAATTTGAATCATAAACTTCCTATCAACAGCAGCAAACTTTTTCTTACTTGGAATAACAACGATTTTTTCTATAAGATACACAGCGCCTTCTATGAGTCGAGTTTTAAATTCTTCGACATCTTGTTTTCGTATTGTTCCTTGCATAGAATATCCCTATTTAAGACAATAATATATGTAAATCAGCATACAAAATTGATGGAAGGTAAAGAACATAACTGTACATAAGTATATAAGATAGTGCAAACCTTCTCATCAACCATAAGGCAATCCATGCTGAATATATCCCCTTTTAAAAATGGAGCAGTTGATTCCCATATACGACAAATTCTTACTTTGATCTTACAGTTTTGGTGCTGTAAGGATAATTACGATAATAGGATGTAGTCCATTGCTGCTCCAATAATATGTTCAATATAAAAATAGGAACAAAGATATGCATAAAAGGATGATTAACATGCCAGAAGAACAATAATTTCTTTGTCAAAAAAAGTGATATTTCACTGATGAAATAATGAAACAACAGTAAAAAAAACTTCACATAGCATGAAAACAATCATAGTATCATATATTATTATAGATCATCGAATATTTCATGGTAGACGATATTTCTTGTATATCCTTCTTGTGAGGACCCGAATCCCCACTTAAGAGTTATTGTTGGATTAGTGGCTTCTGGGAATGTTAGTGCGTGTGTCGGGCCCAATAAATGGATTCCTGGTGTAATTGGAGCAAGATTTCTTATCAGGAGACCCATATTGGGTGTTTGAGGTTGTTGTGCGCTTACTGGAACCAAGAAATTGACCCGGCAAGAAAAATGGATCAAGTTTACTTTCTCGGGAATTTTCGACAAATTTTAGAAGTGGAATTGGGCCAAACGGACTTCAGATTTGGATTCAGCGCGCGAAAACGGTCAAGATAGACTATTTATTTGTTTTTTTCGGAGCCCGGAGGAGAAAACACGGATTTCGAGGTTCGGCGGTACTGTTCCGGCGGCCGGAGATGCGCCGGCTGCGGCGGCTGGCGGCGGAGCGCGGCGGCGGGCGAAGGTGCAGCCGCGCGATCCACCGCGGAAGTGTGCACCGGGCGCTGGCCACGTGGCGCCTTCGGATTAGGCCGGCGCGGCAGGCGCGGTCCATGGAAATTGCGCGGGTACACGGTGGACCAGGGGTGGACACGTGGCAGACTCCGGTTGGTCGGTTCACGCAGCGCGGTCCATGGAATTCCTGCGAAAGGCGTGGACTGGGTGCAGGGAACACGTGTCACTCCCTGATTCGCGGGCGCAGCAGGTGCGGTGCACGGGGCGCGCGGTAGGTGCCTCGGGCCGCGTGCGCACGTGGGAGCCACGTCGCGCGACCGGCCCGTGCGGCGGCCGGTCGGCGGGTCATCTAGAGGACACGTGGCGCCCGCTCATTGGCGGGCGCAACCGCCTTACTGTGCTGTGTGTGCGGACACGTGGCAGCCGCTGAGTGGCCCCGCACCGGTGTTCCCTGTTTGGCGGGACACGTGGCAGCCATCGGGTGGCCTTGCACCGACGTTTCCTGTTCGGCGGGACACGTGTCAGCACGTGGGACTTTCGGGCATGAACAGTGTTGGGTCGGGCCCAACACTGTATGCGCCCGAAAGTTTTCGGGCGCCCGGAAGTGGGCCCGAAATTTGGTCAACTTGATTTTTTTGGGCTGTTTTCGGGGGAGGCTATAAATAGGCCTCTTGGGCCGAGTTTTTGGGCACTTTTCCGAGAGAATTAGCTCTTGAGCTCTTAACCAAAGTTTTTCCTCTCCCTCTTGTGCATCTTCTGGTGAAAGCTCAGAATTTTTGGAGGCCGCGACGACAGCGTTTCCTGCATCGTGGTGCGGAGCGACGTTGTACTGTTGGTGGCCCATCTTCGTCGCAGTTTAGTCTGGGAGGTCTACCGGGCTACCCTGACGCTATTTTTGGACGATTTCTTCTACAACGGTTTCACAAGAGGTAAACCTACGTTTTCCATGTTGGGCATTTTTCCTGGAAGTGAGCTTTTCCTGGGGTTTGGGGTACGTTTTAACACCCCTTTGTGACTGTTTGGGATTCTGGACAGCTGCTACTTCGCGGATTTTTATCTCCCTTTCGGACATCGGATTTCGACGATTCAAGAGCCTATCGACATCTACACTTCGCGAGGATCGCCATCATATTTTTATCAGAATTTTTGGAAATTGATTTTCAGGTGAAAATTTCGTGACAAGGGGACTGTTCATGCAGAATTTTTTTTAGAACTTGGAATTTGTATGGAATTTAGTGTAATTGTGGATTGTTGTTGTACCCAGGACTTTGTGAGCACCACTATTGTGCTTCTTGCTTAGCGGATACGGTGATTTGGCAGTTTCTGGACTTTTTATCTGTACAACCCCGGACAGTTAGCGTGTTCAGGTGGGTGATCTCGCTTTCAAAATCTACGGACTGTACTCTAATTCTATGACTGTAGCTGCATGCATGCTAATAAATGACCTCAATATTATGTGAAAACTGTAGGATTGTACCCACAGTTGATAGTTGCTAAATCTGATGACCTCATTGAAACTCTTGCAACATGTGAACTCTTTCAACCTGAAAACTTAACTTAGCACACCTGTTATGTATTATACATCATGCTCAAACGAACTACAGTAAACTTTAACTTGGATTAGGTTTATGCATTGCTTTAGGTTTCCCACATTGCTTGTTACTCTTGTCATTCTGGACATAGTGGTTTTCCCCGAGTCGTGGGCTGGGAGGTCTAGTAGCTGTGGATGCATTGTACTCGCGTCTGGGGACCGAGTAGAGTTGGTAGCAGTCTGTAGATCAGTTGTTCATTGAGATAGTGATAGTGATGATGGATCTGGGATCATGGGGGATTGTCTTAGTGACAGTGTGGATTTTCTTTTAGTGAGTGAGACAGTGTTTGGATCATAGCCTGCAGGAGCCACATTTGAGCTCGACAGAGATGCGCTGATACTTTGCTCGGTGGGGTCGCTCCCCACGAGTGCCACTCCGGAGTTGGGCCTGATACTTCTATCGCGGCTTGTCGATGCATGTGTCCCTCTGGCTGAGCCAGTTTTGGCAGTCACGGACACCGTCCCTCTGGCTGAGCCAGTTTTGGCAGTCACGGACGTCCTACGTAAGTCCGGTCCTCCGGGATGTACGGCAGTAGGTAGGCGCAGGTTTGACTGGACCCGATGTGGCAGTCAGTTTGGATTGGGTGATCTGAGTTTAGAGTTGGTTATGGCATCATATCCCTTTGTTCCACTCTTTGAGCATTTAGATAGAGGCATAGTAGCAGTAGAGTTTACTTTTCCAGCTTTCCTTACAGCACTGCATATGTTACTTTATGCCTCTAGTAGACTTAGTGGGCAGATCGTCGGGCTTGTTGGCGGCACCCACTGAGAACTACTGTGGGAGGTAGTTCTCACACCCGTCGTGGTGTCTTTTTCCCCAGGGACTTCTGCTCCAGTTCCTGTTGAGTTGCTGCTCCATCTGACCGAGGTAAGGGAGTCGCGAGATAGATCCCTTCCAGTCATCCTCAGAGAGAGAGTAGATGTACCCTTACCAGTTGCTGAGAGTGTTATGTTGAGTGACTCTTGTAGTGAGGTATCGAGTTGTACCTTTCTTTACTGCAGTTGAGAGAGACTCTTGTATTTGAGGTGAGGATGGTCTGTATTATTTTAGAGCCGTAGTTGTATTTTATATCTTTTATTTCAGCTTTTACTATTTCAGCTCTGATATCTGCTAGTGTAGATGATTCTTTTGCAGGTTAGTCGCTACGTCTATACAGGGCTTCCCGTATGGGCGGCGGATCTGTTGGCGAGCCCGGGTTGCAGTATCGACCCCGGGGCGTGACAGATTAGAGTGGTATCAGAGCCTAGGATGTAGGTCTTGGAGGACTTAGGAACCCTAGGCTTGTGGTTGGACCCTAGGATGACTCACGTGAGAGCCGTGATTTTTTTTAGCAAGAGTCCTAATTGGGTTTCTAACTCTCCCGAGCGGATTGGGATGAGTGATAGACATGTCTTCCTTCGGTGGCAACTATGTTGGCTGCAGACAACATAGTACTACGGGAAGGGGGACATGCCTTTTGACTTTCGCTAGATTGGGTTGAGAGTTGATTTGGGTTCTGATTTGTTCGTTTTGTTCCTCTGGTGAGTGATGCCTCCGCGACGCACGATGTCGACGCGTTCGCAGCCTTCTTCCTCTGAGCCCGAGCAGGAGGACTCAGGGCAGGGATAGCAGAGAGAGGTGTTACGGCTTTTTTGTGATGACCCGAATCTCCGCAGAGCTGCTACAGTGCGTTGGGGTGGCCATTGGAGGCCTACATGGTGTGTTGGAGGTGTTTGGGGCATAATTGGACACAAGTGTTGGACTTCGGGCTTAAATGGATCATGTGAGTGATCGGAGGACCCCGTGGAGGGTTTAGAAGTGGTTTCGCGCGAATCGGATATTAAATTGGGCTCCGCACGAAGTTTGGACTAAGAACGCATTTCCGGGTGCCTTCGGCAATGTTTAGAGTTGGAATTTGGCGAAACGGATGTCAAATTCGGATTCAGCGCGCGAAAACGGTCAAAATGGACTACCCACTTGTCAATTCGGAGCTCGGGTTACTGTTCACGCCGGAACAGTACTTCCGGTGATCGCCGGCGGCAACCGGCGGCGGCGGGCAGCGGCGGAGAGCGGCGGCGCGGCCTCGGGCAGGCGGCAGCACGGCGGCGGGCAGGCGCGGGCAGCGCGCAGCGCGCGGGCAGGGGCGCAGGCAGGGCGCGGTCCACGCGCCGGCGTGCACCAGAGCGGGGTGCCACGTGGCATGACTGGATTGGGTGGCTCACTGGTCTCGGTCTACGAAGCTATGGTGTGCACGGTGGACCGGGCGGGAAAACACGTGGCATCTTCCTATTGGTTCGGTTCATGTAGTCTGTGCACCAGGTTCAGCGGGTATTTGGACTGGACACGTGGCGCGCGGGGATTGGGCGCGTCACTGTGAGCGTACGGGCGGCAGGCGGCGGCGTCAGGCGCGCAGGCGGCAGGCGGCAGGCGGCGGCCGGCTGGCGTGGCGGGCACGGCGGCGAGGTGGCGCACGCGGGCGCCACGTGGCGGCCCGCCATTGGCGGGCGCCAACTGCCCGTTGACCAGAGGACGGCCACGTGGCGCGAGGGGAGCGGCCGGATCCGCTGTTCGGTGTTCTGGGACACGTGTCAGCGCGTGGAGCGGGTCGGACGGTCACGCGGTCCGACCGGATCGGGTGTGCGGGTGTGGCCGGGTGGGCCGGGCTACTGTGCGCGCCCGAATGTCGGGCCGGGCCGCACTGTTTGCGCCCGAAATGTTTCGGGCGCCCGAAACCGGGGACACAGCGGGTATTTTGGAATTGTTTTGGTGGGCCTATATAACCCCCTCCTCTCCCTCTTTCTCACCTTTTCCGAGCTTTAGAGAGGGAATGAGAGGGAGAGATTATATGAAAGTTGTTCCCCTTTGTGCCCTTGATCTCTGGTGGATTCTCAGAATGTCTGGAAGCTCGGCAACGGCGATATCATTTTTACAGTTCGCCTCGGTTTTCCCCCATTTCGGCCCATTACCGTCGCAGATTATTCAAAAATTCACTGTGAGCAAACCAGGAGGAGTTTTTGGACGATTTCTTCGACAGCGTGTTCCTAAGAGGTAAGGCTTCGATTTTCGTGTTGATCGCTTCGCTCCGTTTCGCACTTTTGGCACGTTTCCCGAGGCATCTTTGACCCCCATTTTTCTGTGGTGGATTTTGGACAGCACCAACTTGCCGATTTTATATCTCAGCCTAGGAACATCGGATCGAGGCGATTCAAGAGTCGATTTTGATCTACTCGTCGCGAGGAACACAGTGGTGATTTTTCTGGGATTTTAGGAAATTGTTTCGAAGGTGATAATTACTGTTTTCTCAGTGTACAGTGTGCAGTTTTCTTCACAGTTTGATGTTTGGATTACCACCTTGCCGAATTTATAACTTGACTTACCGAACTCGGATTTGGGCGTGCAAGGTACCGTTTCGAAGCTATCGATGCGAGGATCGCCGTGATATTTTTCTTGGAATTTTCTGGGCACTTTCTGCAGGTGATAATTTAACAGTTTCGGGACTGTTGTTGTATGGATTAATTAAAGCATATTTGGGAGCCTAAGTGTATTTAGTGGACTTTGTGTTGTGCCAGGAGTGTTTCGGGTGTACTGTTCTTGTTGGAGCGCAGGATTGGAGTTTTTGGTATTTTCAGCTGTACGGACCCGGACAGTTAGCGCTTCAGGTGGGTGGTTGTTGCATGCCTCTACATCTGACTTACTCACTAAGTTTATTAGAAAACCCCACTTTTGAGCATATTGATTGATTATTATGCATGATTGCCTGATATAAATGTGAGCCTATCATCTGAGATTAATTTTGTGAATATAGCATGTTGGGGATATTATGGGATAATATTTCTGTTGGAACATGATCATTGGAATAATTTAATAAGTGATGATTAACATGCCACATTAGCACCTAGATTTGTATGAAAGTGGATTAATTGTGGGGACATAATGACATATCTATGTGCGGGTGCCACTTTGGGATTTATTATGGATCAGGGATTATACATGTGTAGTTGACTGATGATTTTAGCCTGATGGTTATATTTGTGGATATATATTATTAATTGTTACACATGTAGAACTGTTATTTGACTTTCTCTCTCTTTCACATTGCATGAGGACTTTTGCATGCTTATTTGGACATCTAGATAGGCCACTATTTTATTGCTACACTATCATATTGGGATTTGACTTAGGAGAAACCATGATTGCTTTCTTTCTCCTTTTTATTTAGACTTTTGAGTCATGTTGCTCGGGTTCGAGCAGAGGTTTGGGATAGTGTAGCTGGGACCTGAGGGTCAGTGATAGGGTGTACTTGATGTTGGATTGTGGGTTATTGCGGCAACCGCGGACAGTAGGCGGTTGACCGGATCTTGATTATTTTACCCAATTGTGGGTTGGGGGTTATTGCGGTGACCGCGGACTTTGGGCGGTTGACCGGATGTTTACTATTGCATCAGATTGGGTATTAGATTTCTCTAGTGGATGGTATTTCCCACTTTTGAGTATTATTGCATCGGATCGGGGTTTCATTAGTGGACGGAGTTTCCCACTTTGATCATAGTCATGATCCAGTCCTGCTATATTGAGATATTGTGTGATACAGGATACTTTACTCGTGTGGGTCGCTCCCCTCGAGTGCCACTCCGGAGTAGGCTTTAGACCGTGTTGGGTTCCGGTCAGACCGTGTTGGGTTCCGGTCATTGGACAGTGGAGATACTGAGTTCTTGAGTCGACAGCAGAGCAGGCAGTACCAGTTTTACTGGTGGCACTAGATTGGGTCTATTTAGCCAGATGTTGTTTCCTGATGCATTCATACCGTCATTTCCTTCGGTATTGCATTTAGAGGCATACTTGTTGTGGTTTCCCCTTTTATTCAGTAGTTCTGTTTACAGCTTTACCCCTTGCCCTTTTCTTGCCTCTAGTAGACTTAGTGGGTACGCCGGAGCTTGAGGCTTTACCCACAGGGGGAGGCTACTGGTTTACTAGTGGTTCTCACCCCCACTGTTGTTTCCTCTTCTTTTCTCCCCCTGTTTTGCAGAGTCCTCATTGGAGTTGCTGATCTTCGGTCGTTGTTCGGGGCGAGGGAGTCACGAGCTAGATCGTTACCACCCGAGGAGTGTAGCTGTATCCCCTGGTTGGAGATTCCTCGTAGCTGTTGGCTGGCTTTTACTGTTTATCTGGAGGAGAGAGATCTTTTGTATTTGGAGAGACTGATGTACTATAGTTTTAGTTTATCTCCTTTTATAGTCGAGAGATGCTGTACTGAGGACATTGTATGATGATTATCTGTATTTGAGGGAATGGATATTGTACTCTATTTCATGATGTATAGTAATTGGATTTTATTTTACAGCATTTTATTTCAGCTCTGATATTTGTGTAGCTATAGTACTATCTTTTGCAGGTTAGACGCTTCGCCTATGCGGGTTTTGGCATAGGTGGCGGATCTGTTGGCGAGCCCGGGTCGCAGTTTCGACCCCGGGGCGTGACAGATTAAGTTGGTATCAGAGCTTAGGGATAGGTCAATTGGGACGTAGAAACCCTAGGCTTATGGTTGGACCCTAGGATGACTTCGTGAGAGTCGTGAGTTTTGCGAGAGTCCTGATTGAATTTATACCTCTCCCAAGTGATGGGATGGGTGATTGGCATGTTTATTCTCCTAAGCAATTATGTTGGCTGCAGACAACATAATGCGGCGGAATGGTTGACATGCTCTAGACTCTCGCGAATTGGGTC